>JBBCBC010000007.1:36038551-36343089 GCA_037126765.1 Stenogyne calaminthoides | reverse complement strand
TCTTCCTAATAAAACACAATTTATGCATTCTAATAATGCAACACTCACATATTTTTCCTATTCACCAGCATTTCCAAATCCACAGGATTTCAAAACATACAAAGAGGTGGATGCAATTGAAAACCTATCACATTATAGAGTCAAGAACAGAAAAAATTAAGCAAAGCTGGAGGTCTAAAAATAATCACCTCTGCATGGTATCACTATATATCCTCTTGTAATGATTATAAACAGCTACAGAAAGAACCTGCAATAGAAGACAACAAATTTCAATGAATTCATTATAATATCAAACTATCCTTAGGCCAAACCGAACAATCAAAAAGCCAAGAAAAAACAACATATTCCAATGAATTCATCATAATATCAAATTAAAGCCTTAGGCCGAATTGAACAATCAACAAAATCCAAGAAAAAATGAACCTTCTTAGCTCTTTCTTGGCCAATCACAAACTTATCAAGTCCTTTTAAATCTCTTTTGGGGTCGGGAAAGGACCGAGATTGGAACCGCCCAGCAGCCGTCCTTCTGGCCGCCATATACGCCGGCTGAGCTGCCACTCGAACCATCAGCATCACCCGCCTGAATAAACTTCACCCCCGGTCTAACCACAATTCCATCACCCCCACCCCCAGGTGCTGCCACACCTCCGGTGGGTCCCCTTGAGAGCTGAGATTCTCAATTTTCCTCTTATTCCTCAAGATTTTGGGGCAAATCTTGCCGCTGTCGATATACTCACCGCTCACAGAGAGGGGCTTGAATGGGGTGAAATTGAATGGGGAGCTTGAGAGTAAACTAGGATTATTCGGGTAATTGCTTTCAACGCAGGAGCACCATTGAAACGGTTAACCCGACCCGCGTGCATATGATTCTGGATGAAGTATCTGAACTGTGAGATAGCAACTGAAGCTGTCTCTCGATGTCTTTGACCTCAAAGCAGCAGCCATCGCAGATTCTTCAAGTATTAACAAGAAATGCTTATTAGAGAATCGAACTGTATATTGAAATAACCAGTCTGGAAGAAACAAATCAAGTAACTGATTTTCAAGATTTTGGGATGGAGGGCAAGAAACTTGTAGAGAGTGTGTTTCGAGTTTAGAGGAAAATCGGGACATGGGTCTTGGAGAAATAGGCGATAACAAGGGGTTGTTTCAATTCTCCCAAAATTAGGGAATTTCCCAAGTAAATCGCTGTTAAATTTTGGATTTTTAGGGTTCAGGATGAAAATTGCAGCATCAAATTTAGAAAAGGGTGTTGATTTTGACTGGAGAGAAGAAAAATTGATCGAATTGTGGACATAATATGATTTATTCTTGATATTTTTCAGAAACGAAAAATGAAATTTGGATAATTTAAATTGAAAATTGGATGACAGTTTCTTTATTTCTGGGAAAAACTCCTTTTTTACTGTTATGTATTTCTAATTTCCTCACCTTTTTTTTTACCTTTGCCTTATTACTTTTGCCCTTCATATTAGTAATTTCTAACTTTTTCTATTTTTTTTCTTTTCCTTTTTGAAAACCTCAAAGTTAAAGATAAAATAGTTTATAAATTTAAGAGATAGTATATGTTAAAATTATAACTACAGAGGTAAAAGCTAAAATTAAACAGGGACTTACAAATTAAAACAATAAAAAATACAGAAAAGATTTATAATAGTTAAAATTGATGAAAGTGGAAAAAGAAACAGTTGTGTCATGTTCCTTTCCGTTTTGCAGATTTCCGGAAGCACACAGGTCACAACATTAACTCTTGAAATATCTGTTTTCTTCTATGGTGTAAAATTCTTATAAAAGAAAAACACACCACTTCAATCTTCCAATTCTCATATATATTTATGAAATAGTTTTTACTTTCTACATAAAAAGTTGGGTCCAAAGTCCAAACTTAGAATAATTGTAAAAACATGGGCATGAGTTGAGTTGCTAGTAAGTAACAATGGAAAGATGTAAAATAAAAGTAGACAGATCAACAAATAAAGAAAAGAAAAGAAAAAGTTTTTCCTCATAAAATTTGAAGGAAAAGGTACATAGAAAAGATTGATTTCTATCGGAGTTTCTCCTTTTATACAAGATTGAGCTTATTTGGCTTCATCAATGCCTATTTCCTCACCTGCAAACAGTTCAAAACTTACAAGTAAATCACCAATTCTAAATAAACATATATATTTCAGGCCAAGGAAATCCAAACTCTCAAGTAGACTTGTGAACAAGTTAGTATTACATAGTAGGCGGAATATATGTTATTATAGGCCAGGATTGAGATGGATTTCGAAACCTCCAATTTTAGGTAAAGAAATATACTCAAGACAGAAATATACACAATCAATCAATTGAAAGCTTCTTTTTTAACACACAATTATTAATATGTAAAGACAGAAACTGCAGTTGCCCAGATTTCTATATCTATGACCATACTAAGCAAAGATACTCGCATAGCATAATGTAGAGAAGCAATTAATTTTAACAACTTATTAAGGAATAGCAAATTACTATTTATTCCTAGCAATTCAAAGTTGTAGATGAAAATTAGTACCGTTAATGTTTCCTGCATCTATTGGATGCTCCTGAATTGAATAATGGTCCATGGCAATTTCATTGCAGGACTGAAAAGCACAAGATAACAACATATTAGAAGATTTTAGGTATAATGAAAATTAATTACCAGAGAATAATTGAAGGTAAGCACCTTTATTTCTCACTTGAAAGCAAGGAGCACAAATGAACAGCTATAGACGAGTACTTAAGAAGCTTCATACACTTATCCCAGAAAAGGGATTGATTTGGTTTGGGTTTCCTTTAGGTTTAGGTTGTCATCATCCATGATTTACTTCCTTGTGTCTGAATTGATTTGAATGCCTGAAATTGATAAAATTTCTTACTTCCTTTTCAACTAGGTATTGAATGCTGGACGATTGAGCAGCACTGGAGCACATCAGGCCTCCAAAGATGTCTGCATAGTGGCACCACGTAGTTTTCTCCAGGTTTTGCAAATTTACAGCACAACCTCTTTTTTTCCTGGACAGTTCAGAAAAGGCATGAGGTCAATAAAATATGATTGTTTTATTTTGCATTTTTTCTTTCAAAACTTCCATCCATGTTACCATCATCTGTAATGGAGTAACAAATCACTCCAAACTTAACAAATGAGAGGGTTTTTTCCTTTTTCTCCTTACTGCAACCCATTCTTTCTAACCCGACCTCCACGTTTTCCCCAGCAACCACCCCTCTTCACTTCAATCATTATAATTGGTGCAAAATATTGAACTCTGGTTTTCAAATTTTGCACCAAAGCATAATAGATGCTCCATGTCAAATATTAAATTTATCGATGTTTTCAGCATCAGTTAGGTTCTAATCTAAAAAAAAATTCAAATATTCCTTAAAAATCAGGAAATATTGGTAACAAATATTCTAAAGATCTACCAGAAATTTTACGGATATCAGCAATTTTATATCGATATAAAGATGCTTACCTATCAAGATATTTTCCAATATATTACGTATACTCAGGAAAAAATATCCCAACCAATACCCAGATGTTAGAAATTTTGATGACAATCAGGATTTTTAAAACTACAACAAGTACAAGAAACCCACTTAATTTTTGACAACAGATCTTTTGACTTCATTGGTGGTCTCACTCGCAGCATATACAACCAACTTCTTTACCTGTAAACAAATAAAATCTTACAAGTGAATTTTAATCAATAAAACATACCAAGCACATTTAATTTAATCATAAACTTCGTGTGATAATGTCAACTCAGAAATATCGCAGTTCTGTCACAGTGTTTCAGTTAAAACTTGCACACTTATTATTCACCAAGCCAAAGTATATATACATTTTTTTAACTTTAAGAACGTGCATGTAAAAGTTTTTCCCGAGATCTGAACATAACAATTAAGGGCCAGTTTCGCAAGCTTATTTTTAAACATCATATTAGCTCTAACATCTATAAGTTGTTTCAAGAGCTTATAAGATGCAATTTTTAAGTAATTTTATAACTAATAAAACTTATAAGTTCTTTGAAAATTTGAAAATATTTTTTAATTAAATTTTACTCAATGAATAAAACAAAGTCGAGGGACCAATATTCCGTTCCGTTAAGGAATAACAGATTTTCATTTCATCCTAGCAATTCAGGATTTGTAGTATTACTGTTACAGATAGAAAGCAAATTAAGGTGGAAATTACCTCCAATATGTATTGCTTTGACCTATGGAGCGGAGGAGCAACGAAATTCCTGTGTCAACCGCACATTCCTGAACGTTATCCGGGGATACAAAGTCCAAAGCAACTTTCGTGGCAGGACTGAAAAAAAACAAGATAACGATATATTAAGATGACAATGTTGGCTATATAATCAGTAATGGTGAAAATACGGAGGACCAAAAATTTGAAGTAAATAGACAAAAGTAAACATTATATGATCGGAGGTTTACCTGTCTATTTCTTACTTGATGCGGGCAACCAACAGGAATGAACACGGCTTCTCCCAGATGTTGTTCAAACGCCCAAGGTTCGATACCTAGACGTAAGATATTTATCAATAAGGCTTTCAAAATATATTCAGACATAGGGAAGTAAATCTTACCAAACTCCTTCTTTAATTGCTTCATGTGCACCGGTCAAATAAAATGTCTGGTCATGGATAGGATGTACAACCTAAACCAAAAGAAAGCATCATGTTAAATCAAATCGTTTTTTGGCTAATTTTATGGGGCAGAACTAAATACTCACAGAATTAACAGGAGAATTATTGTAATGGTGAAACTCTTTATGATGTTTCTCCAAGTATTCTACTAACTTGGGCACGCCTTGCCTCCGGAAAATGTCCCAAACAGCACCACCATGGGCTATCTCCGTGCTTTCGGCGAGTTGTTAATATTCCTCTCTTCCATGCGGTAGTGTTCACTTCAGCCACGTGTGTCATTATGTTCACCTGAAATCAAACACTCATATTAGGACATGAGTGACACCATTTTGACATATACACTGCAGGGGACCCACACACACAAACAGGAACAGAGGGAGATTGGGTCGGGGGGGAGTGTATTTTTAAATATTTAGCAATACAATGATAAAAATTATGATGGACACTAAAGCATAAAAAATGAAAATGCTCATATATAGATAATATCAAAGTTATTTAATATGATACGGCTAGAGACATTTATCAAACTATAGAAAGCTATTAATAGATTATATGTTTCTAGAATAATAATATGAGCTGAAATCGAAAATTATTATTTTTAATTGGAACCCGATAGCTGAATTTCTGGCTCCCATCACTGCAGACAGAGATAGAAAATTCACGCTTGCTTAAAATTTAAAATACTTCACTAAGAATGTGAAGCCACATAAAGCTATATTACAGTTTAATTAAAATTTGAGACTCTACAGCCTCAAAAATTCAGAAGAGCTACTTACTTCAACATATTGAACAAAAGTAGGTTTTATTGTGCAAGCAAACATACCGCATCAGAAATATCACAGTGCAGTTTTGTAACCGAATCGCCTTCCACAAGTTCTTCAGGATATCCATAGGCGATATAGGATTTCGGTCCCAAGTCGGGCTTTAATGCACGATCAGGAAGTTTGGTAGCTAGATTCAGTAGACCAGATACTGGATGAGTGTAATCACTTAATGGAAGCATGGCCATGATCTCAGAACCATGCTTAGGTAAGCACTCTCCAAAAAGTATTAGTAGGTGGCCAATCCTTTAATTTCAACATCTCAGGCCACCCGTTTTTATGCACACGTCCTTCTATGTAGCCTCTAAAAAACTGTTGAAGATTGATCTCAACCTGAAACATAAAGAAACAATGTATTAGTAATTATGCTTTCAAACGATGCACACAATGACACACAAATTTGCAATAACCTCGTGCCAATCTAAGCAATCAATGGCCTGTACGGGAGAGAGTATCTTGTTTCAATTTTAGGTTGGCGATTGAAAGCCCGCATCATAACCATCGGCCCCAACTCAGGCCAGAAGACATTGCAAGCAAATTTCTAACAATAACTGGCTCGCCTCTTTTCCAGTGCATTTGAAAATGTCCATACGCAGCTTCCCCAAGATCGACAACATTAGGGCAGTATAAAAAAGTTGTCTTCACTGTTTTCCCTGAATGCTGCTTGTCTTACTTCAGTGAGACATGCTGAACATTTCTGAGAAAAGTCTACATCGGGTAACCGATAATTGGAAGTGAAATTCTCAACCCCTTCCAATCAATCTCTCCACCCAATTAGCACCAAAAATGCGTCTTAATACTAAGTTTGTGGTTCCACAACCACCGAGCTCTTTGGGAGGACATGGTATATTCCCGTTGTTCTTAGCTGCCCATGTAGAAATCTCCACGACCTCCTGGTTGAAGACCGTTCTGAGTTCAGAACAACAATCAGGACAGATGTCATAAGAACAAGCAGGGTTCGGGCAGCTTCTATGGAAATTTGCGATGGACGCCTTGCAACTATCACTGTTCAGCAAGAAGCATTTAGTTTGTTATATTTGTTGCAACAGGATAAAGGATTAAAATGGAAAATCGTTTAATAAATGCAACAAATTATATTTTATTATTGCTTCAAGCGACATTTGATAATAATAAATGCAACAGAAGGGAAAAACTAGTTATTTGCGATTGCTTTGGCGTACATTTGATAATAAATGCAACCATTGAGGTCTTTCACATAAGGACTTACCAGTACAGCCGATCATCATCTTCGATGAATGCTATTTGCAAATCTTCCTCATTTAATTGAGCACCTTAAAAATCATAAGTGCAAATACTTATAAACCATTACGGAATTAAAAGAAAAAGGAAAAGAACACCTTAGAAATCAGTACCTCGTATGCTGGATTCAACATTGAGCTCAGCCCTCTGCTCTTTTGTATAAGCCTAAGAACAGGCAGAATGCTGAGTAGCAAATACAGTGATCTTTTCAATCTAACATTATCATCAGCTTCCGCTTGGCAGCCCTAAAAGTACTTGAAAACCATCAGAATGTGCAACTGGAATAAGGTAGAATTAGTATCACAAGAGTACAAGTATTACAATAAACAATGGCTACAAACCTCTATGTGAACATCTGCTTGAAGGCAAGCTTTTGCAATTGCAGTTTCCACAGCAGAATGGGCACAACATCTCAATGTCTTGTTTGATTTCTTTTAGGATACCTATACTTCGACATGGATTGTGCCATTTTTTAAGAAACTCACTAAAGAATAACAAAAAAAAACAACAATATATATATCGTATAAATACATAAAACATAGATATACTTAATCAAATGATGATTCAAAACAAATACATTCCTATAGTTGGTCATGTAGGAAATTTATACAATAACAGTCAATTGGAAGTCAAAGTAACTAACAAATTTATTTACCACTTCTCAATGCACTCGTAGCAGTAGCATTTCCGGTGCAATTTGAGCAGATGACACTACCATCTTTATTACTCTTCAAGCATTGGTGGCACGCCAACCTCGTTTGCTTGCTTTGTTTGTCGTCAACCTGCAGAAAATGTCACCATATACTAAGATGTAGATCGAAGAATAGATACGCCAGTCTTTTTTATATGGTAGTAGTTGGCAACTATTACATAACCTAGGAGAAGTACAATGATATTAATTACTCAATGAACGTTGACGAATATAACAAACATATATGCTAGAACACGTGGAGTAAAAAACTCACTGATATTCCAGAGATCGAGGACTTGTACTTCTCCGCATCACCATCGTGTATTCTCTCTCCTTCGCATGCAAAATCACAGGTTTCGTTTACGTCCAATCTAGGTCGTCCATTTGTTTCAACCTCAAGGCTTTTTTTCTTATTTTTTGAATGTCTTGGCCTACATTGGCCACTTTTACTCTTAGAACTTCCCTCTATCTTATCATCATCTGCAAGGAAGTCACCTACAACATCAGGTATGCTCTCTTCTGAATCAGAGGGTTCGTCCACTTGATTAACGTGGATCTGATTCTTCTTGTTCTTAGATCCCTTTGGCCTTCCACGGCGAGGCACCACAGGATCAGCACTCGTGGCAACATCAGTTTTATCAGTCGCATTTACTGTGTTCCTCACAACCCCATCTTTAATATTCCTACCATTTCCATAAATGCTATCACCATTAACAAATTGAACTTTCTTCTTCTTCTTTGACAACACCCCTGTCCCTGCATCACCATTACTTTTGTTAACCCTCTTAGCACTTGCATCCTCATTCAGACCTTTCCCTCGATTGACTTTTTTCATACCAACAACCTTGTGAGCAGCTCGCCTAGCCACAGGTGTTGCCTCAACTTCACAGCCCTCCCCCTCTGCATTTTTTCCCCTGTTCCTCAGCCCCTCCATCCTTGTTCCTCTCTCAGAGCTCTCAATTCCACCAATAACCTTCTCACCAGTTCGACTAGCCACAGGTGTTGCCTCAACTTCACACCCTGACCCCTCTCCATTTTTGTCACCGTTGCTCAAACCCTTGATCCTTGGTCTCTCAACTCCACCAACAACCTGCTTTTTCTTGTTATTCTCCCTAGCCCCATTATCAGAACCATTAGGCCCTTCACTCCCAGATCCACCAACCTTTGACCCCACTGGCCTCCCTCTCTTCCTAACACTAACACCTTCAGAATCATTAGCCTGGTCTCCCTCTCTCCCCTACCCACCTGAACCTGAATTTCAGAAGAACCCTTAGCCCCTCCCCTCTGACTTGTTTCACCAACCTTATTTTTGGAGCCTTTCGGCCTCCCTCTCTTCCTACCACCTTCAGAATCCACCTCCACAAATCCACCATCATTTCCTTCAAAAACCTTGTCTTTCCCCTTATTATTTCCCCCTGGCCTCCCCTGATTTTCACCTCTAGCAGCATAAGCCTGTTGAACAACTAAATAATGCTCCTCACATAAGAAATGATCGCTCCTCGCCCTATTACTGCATCTCCAAACACCTCCGGCCACCGTTCTCTGGCACTTTGCCCACCAACATCGAACTCCATCTTTCTCAACAAAAACCCTAAACGGTAAAAAAGAGAAAACAATGACAGCTATATGGATGCAAAATGAATGAGTGAGGAGTGAAAATACATGAGTAGCGCATATTATATAATCGGGGCAATTAAATGCATTCTTTATCTGGAATGATTCTCGGCTCTATCCGCAAATTTTAAAATAATTTGGGTTTCAATTAACACACCAAAATGCAAATGCAAATGCAAATACTAGTAATTTGTGTTGCTTGTTTCTGTTTCGTCTCTAGGGTGCGCCGTAAAAAATATAGGATTCTGGCATTATATTATAGTTTGAATTAGGAGACGAAACCCGAGAGATTGAGTGTGCGGTTGCGATCACTGTTGCTATCTGTACGAGGTTCAGTCTTTTATGTCAGTCCACTCTTTTCAACTCGGATTCTACAATAATTAATTAATTAAATAATATAAAAAGAATCTTTCCAAATAATTTAAAAATAACGTAAAAAGAATCTATACTTCTTTTTTTTAACACCAAAGCGTTTTTGGGACCACGGATGTGTTTACTGTTTACATGCTCGTGTAATTTTACCTAGTATTTTTTTAGTTGGTTTTCATTTCATTAAGGTCTTTCAAGACTAAGATAATTTATTATAATAAAAAATATAATTTATTTAAACAAAATTATATTATTAAATATTATTAATATTAATTGATAAGAATAGTGATATTAATTTATAAGTATAATGATATTAATTTTGTATTATAAATAAATTTCACGTGAGAATTTAGGTAAAAAAATCATCTCACATTGTACTCCACGTTTTATTTAGTTAATTTATATAAATATGGCAGATATTTTTTATATTTTACTATTTTTACAAAAAAAAAAATTATAATTGATTGCTCATAGGTTATATAATGCTTGAGTATAGTTTGAGAGTGCGGCGTCTAAAAGATTATGAATGATGAATCTCTAAACGCAAGTAAATGTCAAGAATTAAGTCTACCTTTTAGGTGAAATTGTTTATAATACCCTTTTAAAAAGTTTATTCATTGTCCATCGTAATGTAAAACGACAACCTTCAAGAAATTCACCCACTAAATTAACAGTGGCTATTTTATAATTGGTTATTAGTACATTTTTTAATTTTTTTTATGACTATGTACGTAAATAACTAATTTGCACTTAGAACTTGTTTTTTCTTCCATCGTCATTGCTATTTTGTCATTCAATGTTGATCATGTTTCACTAATTAGAAGAGCATAGCAACACAGTTGCGACATTAAACGTAAAAAACCCTTGTCACATCGTTTATTAACACTGCATTCCTGCTCACATAATGGCAGCAAAAGAGCTGAAGCCAAGAGTAAGGTAAAATGAAGCACTGCATTGAGATGCAATGATAAGTGACAATATTTACTGTAATAATAATAACCGTGAATTTTGAAAAGTGAAAACCAAGCTGTTGTAATGTATCACTAAGCTATTAATATTTCACAGCTACCTCTAAAGCTGAAAACGAACATGTCCTTGCATTAGATGCTAAAAAAGTTAATGTGCCAATTTCTAACAAAGGAGCAACTGTCAGTGAAAGCTTCTTCTGTTCCCTCTGCTATGGTTGAATTCTTGCCTCCCCTCCATTAAATTGTCTAGGGTCGAATCACGTGCAACCTGATACTGAGATCATATCAAGGATCACATTAGCTCCCAATTCACCAAAAGTTCAACACTAAAAGATAAGCACAAATATTCACATGCACATCATTATAAATGCATATACAATATACTATCTTGCAATCATGAAAACATTATGATAACCAACAAGGTTGGTGCTCATTTTCTCATCTCTCTTAAAAATGACTAATAGCACATAACCGGGATATTACCTGTGTAGCATATGATGAACTTTCAGCAAGAAATCGAACAAATTCTCTCTTCTTTGTTTCATATTTAAATTTTGTTGGTCTAATAGCTCCTGTTCTCTGTTTAGATCTTCTATTGTTCGATTCTTCTTCCATTTGACCTCCTTTAATCGATTTTCAACATCATAAAAGTTCACCGGGAGGTTGAACTTCTGGGGATAACAAGGGAACTTCACATCCATATCTTCCCTAATATGACAGAAGAGCAAGTGTAAACAAAAAACCCACTAGGAAAAATGAAAAAGCATTGACTGCTTAAAATTTATATCTTTTGTAGATAGATAACATTGTTGTAAGCTACATACCGATTTTGACCTAAGACATATTCGCAGGGAGCTTCTTATCACTCCTCCATCTAGAGATATTGCGCAGTAAAGTTGATATAAGAGGAATCGCGTTTAGCATGGCTTCCCTTGTTTTTGTACACTTGCAAATTCAGGAAGAGATTATAGAACAGTGTCTCCCTTAGACTCCGCCCATATTCTGAGACGGAATATAAGTTAACATTGTCAATCATGATAATGTTTACAGCAAAACCAAGAAAACCAGGAGGGGTTTCTCCGTTTATTAATCTTGGTTTTACAAGATCGAGTCTCCGTTGAGGGTCATCAGCTAACCAACTCACCAGCATAAGGTCTAAAGAGAAAACACAAAACATTAGCTTGGTTCATAATGGAAGGATAACTGCATGGTTTTAAAATGTTAATATTTAAGAAAAAAGGAATATTGTCAATTCAGGGTCTGAACGATACTAAAACTATCAATTTAGGACAAGAAAGATTTTTCATATCTAATCAGGACAGGATGTGAAAAATAGGAAACTACAATTATGAAAGATAGAAAATATAATTAAGGACTCATAAATATTAAGGCCATGTTTGGCATCGTATAGTTTATATTCTTATTTATTAATGTACATAAGTATTTTTTTCATTTCTACTTTTTTTTCTTATTTTTTCCACTCACGTTGCCCTAAATGATAATTTTACTATTTTTCAAGCCTGAATTGATAAAACTCCAAACAAGAAAACGAAAAAAGGAAACTAATTGATTAAAGTCATTAAACTGCAATATATTGTTCTTTTGAGCGCAAACACATACCTTAGATCTTCAATACTAATGACTTTAAAATGGCCATCCAGAGAACTCCCGACAGAGGCTGCATAAGCATGAATGCCCATTTTTTATTTATCTCACCCATCTCTGGAGTATGATTGCAGGGATTTGACACCTTCATATGATTTGCAGACCACTGCGAGCATGGTTTCTAGGCCCAAATACTTTGAAAGAAGCCTGATTTACACGAAAAAAAAAAAAAAAAAGGTCAATCATACAGGACTTTCATGTTTCCCTTTTCAACTGTAGTTTCTCAAGTACTGCCTCCGTCCCATAAATTTGCACCCTAAAATGGGCACACAAATTAAGAAAGTGAAGAAATGGGTTGGGGTTTGAGGGGCAATTTGTCCACCTTTATGTATAAAGTGAAGAAACCGGTTGTGGATGGGGTTTATATGTGGGTGGGCCCACTTCAATGGCATTTTATGTGAAATATGGGGACATTAAAAAAGTGGAGTTTGTTGAGGGTTTACTATTTTTGGAGTGTGAAATTTTGTGGGACTTCCCTAATAAGGCATGTATGCAAATAATAGTGGGACGAGAGAGAGTAATATTCGTGCATCCTTCACCCACAGTCCACAGACAAACAGCAGAATCTGTCAATTTCATCTAATGAAAGATTTAATTTTCCCAATGGTCTACAGCTGCCCAGAAGTTCTAAAATACTTGACAGAAAAATCAACTACTGCCCATTCATTAAAAAATCCTGTGCAAGAAATTCATATCTAGATTATCTCCATTTATAAATTTTCTTTTTCATATCAAATCTAGAAAAAATTACGAGAGTAAAAAGCTAATTATAAATTGCATAATGCTATGCGATATCCACAACAATGATGTTGACATTATATTAGTTGGAAGGAAAAAGAAACAACAGACAAATTAGACCAACCTGCTAAGGTTAGCATCATCAACTTTCCCAAGTGTAGCAACAACACCAACCACGTCTTTAATTAAGAAATGATCAGAAACTTGAGCTTCATTTGTTATCTGACACAAAAGGGCAGCTGCAGAATTCTTGTGCTTCAGAATCTGTTGAATAGTTTCTTCTTTACCGTTCATAGGGTCGTCATTTTCCTCTTTGGAGGAACTTCCTGTATGATGCTTCCCCATTGCAACTGCACGGACAAGTAGGATAGAAATAGAAAAGCATCAAACTATACATTTTTGTATGGATCATATCATAAACTGTTGTTGCAACTTGCAAATAGAAAAAAGGAAGAATTGGTTGATTTGGACTAGATACCTTGCAAATCAAGAATTGAACTGTCAATAATGTTCTTCTGGCTTTTTAAAAAGTTGACATTGTCCTCATGATGCTTAATTTTTTTTCCCAGTTCCTGCAGATCATCCTGAAGTTTCTGCAAGCAATTACATCAATAGGTGTCATCATTTTATCCGATAGGCAATAAATACATTAAACGAAGTTCCACTAAAAGATTGTATCTTTCCAATTTTTAAGCCAAGAAAGAAACTGAAACTAAACACAAATTCATAGGCACAATGACATAAGAGATTTAGCAGCTAACCTTAGACTTGTTTACAATTTGTTCAGCATCCTGATGCATTTGCTCCCCTGGAAATGATGAATTCTGCCCCACTAAGTCAGGGGCTGACTGGATCGAGACGCACAAAGCCCTTGAGTCAATATGCTGTCATAAAAACAGCAATGCTTAGCCCTGAATACCATTAAGACACGTGGAGCCCACTTATATTTACACGTATTAGGAATGCTAGCTTAGACAATTATGGAAGTAAAAAGCTCGTATTAAAAAATGGCACCTCAAACTTATTTATTGTCTACCAAATCAGGCTGTTAAGTCAATTCAAGAATATAACAAATCCGGTTATGACCGTCCTGAAATTGTGATGAATCATTTTGGCTCTGTTGGGACCAGCTAGAATGGAAACTAAACCCTGGATGATCATGCTAACTAAATATTCAGAGACAAATTGCAATAAGTTTTTACCAGATACAAATATTACATGCAGAATGGCAGTAAGTTGTTACAAGATACAAATATTACATGATGAATGGCAGTAAGTTGTTACAAGATACAAACATTACAAGACCACAAAACTAAGTGGGGTGATTGGTTAAGAACTTTACAAGTGAGGAATAGGAAACGAATGAAAAATAAGTGCTTGGTACGATCAATTCCTTTCTTTATATCCCAAACTAAGAAATCCGCAGTCCTTGCGATTTTGGGTTGAATGATTATCATTCCACCCAAAAGGAGTATTCAAACCTTTTCCATGCATTCTTTTGAATAAAAATTTAAAAAGAAAACAACAATTCATCAAAGTAATGTTCTTTATAAAAGAGTAAAGAATTTTAGCAAACCAAACAACAATTATAGTTACGTTGCATTATCAACCAAACAATACAATTATAAGGAGCAAATTCATTGCCATTCCACACTTGTATCCCCAAATCAAGCAGCCCTAAACTTTAGATTGTAGTAAAGGCACGCTTATGAGGTGTAATCACACATTCCACCAACAGAATTAGCAAAGATTACAACACGAATATTTTTTATGGTAATTCTACCATTAGAAGGCTAAAAGTAAAGCTCGGGTTTTGAAAAAGAAGATGGTGAGAATAACAACATTGCTTCTGTTTCTGTGGGCTAAAATCATTCAACATACAGTATTTCACACACACATTATAAAATTGCCCAAACCCGGCACCAAGTTGGAACCCCCGCCCCAATCAATTGAAACAAAAAACTAAGAAATACTAGTAGGGTTTGTGAATTACCTGTTCAGTTTTGGGGTTATCGCCGCCGTTGAACATTGTGGCGGAAAGAAAGGTGAGTGAGAATTGGAATTTAAACAAGTATAAAACCTAAGTGGTAGCTTATAGTTATACTATTGGGGTAGAAAATAGAAATGGGCCAAATTTTGCTTACAAATATCCCTATTGGTTCATTGTTTCAGATGTGATCTTTTCGGCCCTAGCATTTTATTTAAAAAAAAATCTTTTGTTTTGTGCTTCTTTTTTTTTGGACCAGATTTAAGGTTAATTGATGATCAAATTGTTTTATTTACATTTTTTCTTTAAATATGTATTATTTTGTTAGTTTAAAAATAATTTTATTAAATACGAAATATTTTATGTCGAGTAATATAAATATTTTATCTCTTGAGTTAGGCTTTTAAAAAATATTTTAGGGTTTATTAAAAATATTAAGTCGAACAGAGCTTAAAAAAGTCGGACCGTAAACCCTTGTTAAATAGTCTTGGTCTGTTTCCACATATCATTATAAAAGAATTATTTTATTTGATTAATCAAATTCAAAGATCAAAATTTGTATTCAAAAAGCTCAAATAAATGTTTTGAAACGAATAATAAAACAGCTTCATAATATTCCATTAGGACATACAAAAGTATACAAATGAATTTAATAATTTATTTATATATATATATATATATCAAATAAATATAAATATTTAAGGTAGAGTTTGTAGTTCATTTGCAACACAAAGTTTATTAATTTGTCAAGTGTTTTACACATACACACATACATTATTTATGGACAAAGTCTCATACGCAAGAACTCCATAAATTTAAGTTAATCATGACTCACTCCCCAATCTTATCCATATATCTAAAAAATATGTCTAATATATTCAATGAAGCCAAGATTTTCTCTAAATTATTATTCATTTGGATGAACAGATCACAAGATTTGAGAAACAAGACAAGACACCACTCATGCCACAGTTTCATGTTCTATTTAAAATCTAAGTGCACAAACTTTGAAACATATTTTTCGGAAAAAAATAAATGAAATTCAAATATAAACTCGTATGATGTTGTAAGATGGAGTCGGCAGAAAAAAAACAAAAACAATGTAACTATATAATTTAAACTCGTCATTACACATCCAATTATAATCTACATTTAAAAAGATTAGCATAAATCAGAGAAACTATTTTGCTTCTACTTAATCATATATTGGTGCAAAGAAAATCGGGATTGATGATGAGATGAGAGACATAAGAAGTTATTGAATAATTGTAGGAAACTATATATGCTTTTATTCGTTGGTGTTTAGTGTATAAGCCGTTTTGTTTGATGTAGTCGATTGCTGTTAAATACTTGACAGACAATCCTGTTGAAATGCTATGCTAAAATTTGAGAATAGAAGAGCATAAGTGCTAAAATTCGAGGAAAGATTAAAATTTTCTTGCCTAGATACAAGTGATTAGTTAGATTAAAAAATTTATTGTCTATATATAGAAGTGACTAGTTAGATTAAGTGATTGTTTTCAAACTCTATAGTAGTTAGCTGGTAAACACTTATTTTAAAAAATTTATTTTTTTATAAAAAATATGTATTTCTACTCATTGAATAGAGTTTACAAAACGATACTAAAACATAGAGATGTGGTGATTGCACAAGCAAAGAATTTTACTTAAAATAAAAGGTTACATGGGCTTGAAAACCCGTCATGGAAAAAAGTGAAGCGGTCGAGACTCAAATCAAGGGATATTATTCAAACCAGAATTTATGGCATGTTTGTTTTCGCCTCAAGTGGGGAAATTGTTTAATAAGAATCGATGTTTGTTTTGTGTTGAATGTAAGGAAGTGGATGAAGTTTTATGTTAAATCAATACGAAGTTTTGATTTAAAGTCTAATTTCTAAATCCTACATTCAATCCACACCTACAAATACCTATAAAACCTATTATTCTTTTTTCAATACATCACACTTTATACACTTTCTTACTATTCTCAATATAATATAATAATATAACATCAATCACTAATCAATCGCTATTAAACATCGATTCACATAAAATATAAATTTCACCCTACTCAAATCACTAATCAATCACTATAATCTTACTCTTCTCAATATAACATAATAATATAACATCAACCACTAATAAATCACTATTAAACATCGATTCGACATAAAGATAAATCTCAATTCTACTCAAATCACAAAACAAACACATACATTTACTATTCATTAAGGATTCTAAATCAATTTAAAATATCGACTGTTCAAGACACTTAAATCTCAAAGCAAATGCACCCCTAGTGTATGTTGCTTCGCGATTATCCCGACAAAATTTTCGACTTTACAATCTCAAACCTCCCATTTGTTTTGAGACTTAAAAGAAGATTTTGAAATTTTATTAATCCTATTTCACCTCATAATCTACTACTACTCTACCTTTTTATCCTCTCAATACACTAACATCATCTACTTTTTTATTCTCTCAATACACTCATAATGATATAATAATATCACATCAATCATCTTTTCCATCACCCTACCCCATAAAATTTCATAACAAACATACATTTTAACTATTCATCAATTTTTTAAATCCTGTGACTTCAAAAGTCCGGATTTATGCCTATAAAACCCGAATCGAACATACCCTTACAGTTGGTGAAACCGGTTTGGTCCTCCTTCTCCGGCGGTTACCTTTTTTTATATTTATTAGTTCTAATTTCCGTTTGGGCTTTTTCTGATGTTTGTTTGTGGCTTTTTCCTAGTCTAATTTTTGGTTTCGATAAAAGAAAAAGAAAAAAAATCGGAAGAGAGAGAGATAATGATGATAAGCCTCTCCCTGTCCTCCTTCCCCTTCCCCTGTCTCCTTCATCAGCTACGAATCACTCAAGAGCCGCCTCATCCGCCATGCCAATGACGGCCAACTCAACTAAGCAATCTCCACCCTTGTTCTCATCTCCCGCTCTAACTTTACCCCAGACCTCACCACCTACTCCGTCCTCCTCAAATCCTGCATCCGAAACCGAAACTTCCAACTCGGCCGTCTCCTCCACTCCAGACTCACCGATTCAAGACTCCAGCTTGATGCTACTGCACTTAATTCTCTCATCACTATGTACTCCAAAGCCGGCGACTGGAGAAAAGCGCACCACATATTCACTTCCATGGGTCAAATCAAGGACTTGGTTTCGTGGAGTGCCATGATTTCTTGTTACGCACATAATGGTTTCAATTTTGAAGCTATTCAGCTGTTTATCGAAATGCTCCACTTTGGGGAGGTACCCAATCAGTTTTGCTTCTCCTCTGCAATTCGGGCGTGTTCCAATCGAGCATATGCCAGAATCGGCATTGTCATCTTTGCCTTTTTGATCAAGACTGGTTACTTTGAGTCGGATGTGTGTGTGGGGTGTGCGCTGATTGATTTGTTCGTTCACGGTTTTGGTGATTTGGGGCTAGCCAAGAAACTGTTCGACGAAATGCCTGACAAGAATTCCGTAACTTGGACTTTGATGATCACTAGGTTTACGCAAATGGGCTCTCCTAGGGATGCGATTAGGTTATTTCAGGATATGGTTGTTGCGGGGTTTTATCCGGATCAGTTCACATTTAGCAGTTGCTTATCAGCTTGTTCGAGCTGGAATTCTTGAATATTGGGCAGCAGCTGCATACTTGGGTTATTAAATATGGTTTGTGTTTAGATGTATGTGTGGGATGCAGTTTGGTGGATATGTATGCGAAATGTGCAGACATGGATGCCTCGAGGAAAGCTTTCGATAGAATGCCAGAGCATAATGTCATGTCGTGGACTGCCATTATCACAGCTTATGTGCAAAAGGGAGGTTTTGATAATGAAAAAGCTATTGAATTGTATTCTAGGATGATAACAGAGGGCAGAGTGAAACCAAATCACTTTACCTTTTGCTCTCTTTTGAAAGCATGTGGTAATCTATTCAATCTGAGATTGGGTGAACAGATACATGGTCATGCATTGAAATTCGGTCTTACAACGGTCAATTGTGTTGGTAATTCTCTAATTAGCATGTACGCCAAGAACGATAGGATAGAAGATGCACGAAAAAGCCTTTGAATTCTTGTTTGAAAAGAATCTAGTTTCTTATAATGCATTAGTTGATGGTTACACTAGAAATCTTGATTCTGATGAGGCTTTTTGAACTTTTCAATCAAATTGAAAGTTCAAGCTCTAGTGTTGGTGTTGATGCTTTTACATTTGCTAGTCTCTTGAGTGGAGCAGCAAGAGTTGGAGCAGTTGGGAAAGGGAGCAGCTACATGCTCGTTTACTAAAAGCAGGATTCGAATCCAATTTATGCATTTCCAATGCTTTGGTTTCTATGTATACTAGGTGTGGTGACATAGAAGCTGGATTTCGAGTTTTCAATGAAATGGAAGATCGAAATGTAATATCATGGACATCAATCATCACGGGGTTTGCTAAACATGGATTCACGAAACGGGCTTTTGGAACTCTTCAACCAAATGCTTGCTTCTGGTGTAGAACCGAATGAGGTCACTTATATTGCAGTTCTGTCAGCTTGTAGTCATGCTGGACTTATCAAGGAAGGATGGAGGCATTTTGATTCGATGTACAAAGAGCACGGGATAAGACCAAGAATGGAGCATTATGCGTGTATGGTTGATGTATTAGGAAGAGCAGGATTTGTTGATAAAGCTTTAGAGTTTATGGACTCAATGCCGTTTAGTGCAGATGGTTTAGTGTGTGGAGAACATTGCTTAGTGCGTGTTCAGTTCATGGGGATAGGGAGGTTGGAAAACATGCTGCTGAGATGATCCTTGAGCAGTATCCTTTGGATCCAGCAGCTCATATCTTACTATCAAACTTGTATGCCTCAAAAGGGGAGTGGGGAGAGGTGGGAAAAATCAGGAAAGGGATGAAAGAGAGGAGTTTGTCAAAAGAAGCAGGGTGTAGCTGGATAGAGATTGGGAACAAGGTTCATAAGTTTCATGTTGGGGATACCAAACACCCGGAGGCAAAGGAGATATACGAGGAATTGGGGCGTTTGATAGCTTTGGCTTATGGGCTTATAAGCAGGGGAAAGGGTAATAATAAGGCAATCAGAATGGGACTTGTTCTTGTAATGATTATTGGTGAGGGCATTCTTGTTGTTATCAAATTTTGGGTTTGATTTGTTTTTGGAATTCAAGAGGTGTAGTAGTCTGTCATAATTGGATTTGGATACCTGTATTAGTATATATATATAAATAGATCAACGTTTGTGTTTGAGGAATGTGTATAGCACATCTTTGCACATACATATAGGAGTTGATGAAAAAAGACAAAAACTCAATATCCTCAAATATAAACCACATTAGGTAGGTCCTATGCAATGTACACGGTCGAAAAATTAAATAATAAGATATATAATTGTAACATTTGATTATTGGACTACATAAATTTTATCCATTTATGGTCTAAAAAATACTCCCCCGTCCCTCCTCTCATTTAAACATTTATTGTTTGCACGAATTTTGAAAAATAAATTTGTTTATTAATATTAAAGGGAATAAATTTATTTTTCGATACGGTTAAAAATTAAGAAAGAACGCTATTTATATAAATTAAAGAAATAAAATTGACTTTTAGTGTGAGAATAAGAAATTACATTGAGTGCAAAATATCAAAATGTTTGGGGTATATATAAAAGAAAAAAATATATTATTATTATTATTATTTATATAAATGTTCAATTAAATCTGAGATGAATCTTTTTGACAAATGTTCAAATAAAATAACGAAAGAGAGACTAATAAAACTATGTTAAAAACTTGAAAGGTAAAATTATGTTTGATATCTTATAGTTCCGACTTCTGAGTTATCCTATTACTTTTTTATAAATTAAAATTCTTAAATTATAAGAAAACATAGTATTAATTTCACGTAAGTGAAAAACATAAGAAAATAATGAAAAAGATAATAAATGTATATAAATAAATATAATAATAATTTCATAAAGATCATCATTTCAGATGTATCATCCAAGATGATCATTCACTTATAACGATTTTAAAATTTATTATATGAAATTTATAAATTTATTATATTAAAATATGTAATTTGTGTTCTTTCACTAAATACTTCATTAATGTTTGTTTGTTGAACACATTCCTCGATTTATAAGTCAGAAAAAAAATTCCAAAAAAAAAAAAAGTAGTAATAAAGAAATAAAATAAGCAATGAAGTGTGATTTTGTCGATATTGTTGAATTTGTGTGTTGTGATCTGACAAAAGGGCATTTTGCTGAATAAAAATTCAATCCAACAATAAATAAACCATCTACATTTCTTCTACATTTCTCCTTCTCCTCCATTAACGCCATTCCTTCTCGAAACTTCACTAACACAGTCTCAAGAGTGAAGTGAACCAGGGAGAACACACACAGGATTGCACTTTCTTTATCCACCTAAAAAATCCTCTTCACCCCTTCAACAATTTATTCTCAACTTTCTTTTTCTGCCATTTTTTTGCTGCAATTTCTCCCCCAATTCATCTTTTGGTACCAACAACGAACAACAGGTACGCATATGGATTCTCTCTGTTTCTTTTATCTACATGCACTATACAATGGACAAGTACGAATTACTTTTCCAATCAATTTTTTGCGCTTTTTGTTGGTAATTTTTTGTTAATTTCCCGGATTTTTCGAAAACCCTAAGTGTGCTCTTCAATTGTAAATGCTGGTATGGGGATTTCGCTACCACAAAAAAATATATATTATTAAACAATAATGATGCTCGTTTTGTGATATAGCTTACAATCCTTTAAATGTCGTTAATGGATGCCGTATAACTCGGAAGTACGATCGTGTGCCGTTGTGATTTATCTGGTGATTGAATTGAAGTGTTTATTCTCGTCACATTCTGAGAAATCAGCAAAAAAATTTATGACTATAACCAACAGCAGCAGAGAGAGTAATCGGGATGGAGCTTCTATTTTTCCTTTTCTTTTCAGTTCTTGTCGAGTTTAGGAATTAAGAATAACATGAATATTTTCGTTTCTTGACTCTTTGTTATTTCTCCTTTTCTTCTTGGAACCAATTGGTTTATTAGATTTGAAATCGGTTAAAGGATTTTTACCATGTTATGATTGAATTTTGATATATTTTTACTGTTATTATTATTATTATGTTCATTCCTAAATGTTAGATTTGATTGTGACTATTCTTCATGTTTTAAGAAGGAAGGCTTTAATTGCGTTTCCATTATTAAATTATAGCGTAAGATTCTGCAGCTCTTAGTGCGTAATAGTTTACTGCTAGTCTTTTCTTGTTCTTTCCTTATCTTTCAGTTGATTCCTTCCTAAAATTGCTAACTTTATTTATTCCTCATATTTTTATGTTTATTTCATTCCTTCTGCACAAACAACTAGCCACTATTTTTTATTTTCTTCGACCCTTTGAGATCGGGACTCGCGTTCATCGTCTGCTGGTGCACATATTATTTAGCATTCAAATAGACTCCCTTTTCTTATACCTTAGTGTTGAGTTCAGGATTGTAGAACCAATCATTGTTTTTAAATTTGGCTATTGGTATCACAGTTCATTTTTCTCTTTGTACTTTGGAGTTTATATTCATGTTTATGTTAGTATTAGTTGAATCGTGTATATTATTCCATTTCTTCTCATCTTTTCCTGTTTTTCTTTATGTGATTGCATTTTAGTTCGTCATTATGTTTTTTGTGTAATGAATGTGTGGCATGTCTATGATTCTTACTCTTTTCTTTATGTCTGATTTCATGTTCTGTTTTGATCTTTCTTTCCCATCTCCTCTCAAGAAACAACTAGGCTGTTTTTCCTTTCCTTTTTTTTGTTTGTGTATTTTGGTTATTGTTTAATTGAGTTAACCTTTATGGTGATTAGAGACTGGATCCACAGGAGAAAAGGATAATATATGGAAGGCGCCGCCGAAAGAGGTTTGGAATGCCAGTGGACTATGGATGGGAGGGAGAGTAGCATCAATGGTTCTGGGAAGGCCATTGTTATCCCCTCTTGTTGCTTGAAAGCTAGGGCATCTGAGCCTGATTTCGATGCCAAATGCCATTCAACAGTTGTTTCTGGATGGTTCTCTGAATGTCGATCGTCCTCTGGTATTAACATCTATTTATTCTCGATTGTCCGCTTATATTTTGTCCTTGCGACTTTTAGGTGATGTTTGCTTTAGGTTTTAAGTGACTTATAAAAACCAGTTTTTGAAATCTAGGGACTAGGGGGATTTTGAAATCGGAAATCCTAATAGATAGTAAGTTGTGTGTTTGTTTTGGGTTTTTGAGTAGGGTGGGAATTAATTTTATGTTGCATCAATGTGTAAAAGTGAATGATGTTGTATTAGTATATTTTTTTTTGCTTGTGATTGTAGTGATCGGATGGTGTGAGTTATGATTTAAATATATTAAAATGTTAGGAAATCCGAGATAATTAATTATATTGAAAAGTGTGATAGTAGGAGGTGGTGTAGAATTGGGTTTTTGAAAACCAGATTTTAAAATCCTGAACTAGAACCGGTTTTAAATTTCAAAACCCAAATCCAGGTTTTTAAAACTCAAAACACACACCACCTTAATGATTACAACTATTTTAAGCTTAGTTTTTGACTTTGTGTTTCAAATGGTACATCGATTGATTGATTTCCTGATGCTGACTGCAGAAGAAGATTTGAAGGAACTCAAGGAAGTATATTTTAATAACCCAATGTGGCCAGGTGATGTGCGTTCTGATTCATAGTTTACAGAGCAGACTGTTTAACACTATATCTTTGGGCATTGTCTTCTACTAATTTGCAATATTACCTTGAACTTTTAGTAGCATAACACATCGTCAGCTTTATTAGACTGACTATAAGATTTCTGGATATTTTAACACATGACTGATTCCTTGGTGACTTGTTGGGATAAAAGTATCCCCTAAGGTTTGACTGGATATATTTATAAAAAATCCTATGAAGTATTTAAATTACATATATCATTGTTGATACTTGTGTCTATTTAACAAATTATTCATGTTAACAGGGGTACTTTTGTAATACAAACCTCAGGGGGATGCCTACAGTACCTCAAACATTATAGAGTTTTTGTTAAGTGGGTCAAAACTTGAGGACAGTTTTTTGTAATTTACCTAAATGTTTCATGTTCCTTGTATGATGTTTGCCTTTAACTTGCGTATATCATTGAAGTAACCTGGTAGAAGATTAATTGGTGCTGTTAGTTATGAGATCTCTTGAAGTGCTTTGTTGTTTGCCTAAATGGATTTTTCATCACATCTGTGTTGGATCTCAAGTTTATTTCTGATTCAGTTCTATGCGAATTCAATCCATTTGCAACTGGTGACCTGAAACTTGGGATATTTGGCCTTATCTAATCAAGACACATTTGGTTGTAGGAGAAGCACATTCTGTTAAAGTGGGAAATATTTTGTTCAAGGAAAAGTCGAAGTATCAGGAAGTTCTTGTTTTCCAGGTTCAGCATCTATAACCGTATACTAGTGTATTACTTATCTTGTATCAAGCTTTTTGTCCCTGGCGTTTTTATCTTATTACCCATGAAGCTTATGTAATCCTGCATTTTAATACAATTCCTACTCTCTATTTTCAGTCGTCAGCATATGGGAAAGTACTTGTGCTAGATGGCATTGTTCAGTTGACTGAGAAAGATGAATGTGCCTACCAGGAGATGATCGCCCATCTCCCCCTTTGTTCAATTGAATCACCCACAAATGTAATTTCTAAATGCTTTTATCCTTTTGATTTGATGTCTGTAATCGCAGAAAAAAGGAAATGGCGCCTACTATTTTGTGTTCTGTTTTCTATTACCCTTTTCCTTTCTCTGGTCAATTTATAGTCTTTGCCTTGGGCCACTGGGATAATCTGTATCAGTCAATGTGTATTATATAGAATGTGAATACATTCTGTTCTCTAATATTCTCTATTGTTTTCATTCTGAAAGATGATTATTTTTTAAAATTAATCTTGTAAAGTCAAACCTAGTGGTACCATTCCTGCATATTACGGAGGACTTGAATGGCTTCTTTTGTTGGCATAGGTTCTTATCTGTTCAATTTTGAGAATGCAGGTTTTGGTGGTAGGTGGTGGCGATGGTGGTGTTCTTCGTGAAATTGCCCGTCACCGCTCTGTAAAGTTAATTGATATTTGTGAAATAGACCAAATGGTCATAGATGTGAGAAATTGATTTCTTGTCATAATTATTTTTTATTCATATATTGTTGTTGCAGCGCCCTTTGTGGTTAAATAGTATTGATCTTCATTCTACAGGTAAGCAAGAGATTTTTTTCCGGAGTTAGCTATTGGTTTTGAGGATCCTCGTGTGCACCTTCATGTCGGTGATGGTATTACTCGATTTCATATTTAATCATCATGTACTTGTGAATTTTTAAGTTATATATTGAGACCGTAAACTATAATGTTACTGGATATAAAACTGAAGTTTGTACAATTTTTACTTTCTTTCCCTTTTCTCTGCATTTTCAATTTTTCTTTAAAGTGTGAAATATCAACTTGCTCCTCTAGACATAAACAAGACAGTGGTGTTGACTTTAGGCCTAGGGTTTAAGGGAAAAAATGGTAAAGAAAGAAGAAATTGAGAAATAACATTGCTGACCCTATACTTTAGGTTCTTTTTTCCTCTTTTTTTCTTTTGTGAATCTTAGATTTGTTGCTGCGGTCTTACTTATGATGAGAATGACTACTAGACTACCGATTAACTGCTGCTTTTGCTACATTTGGTGTTTTTTGTGTGTAAATGGAGTAACTTCACAACTTTAGTGTTTATTTTATGTTTAAGTTATGTTCTAATGTTCATTAGTTGACTTTTTTTTGGGTATTATTATTATGTGAGTTTATGTGGTACTGAACTTTATTTTGTAGGACAATATGTGTCAAATATGTTATATTTAATATATCTGTATTTTGCATTTGTTGTAAACTATTAGTCCATTTAACGATGTATGTTTATGTCATCATTTTAACAGCTATTGAATTTCTAAGGCATGCACCTGAAGGGAAGTATGATGCAGTCATTGTTGATTCATCAGACCCTGTGGGTACGTATCCTATTAGCAAATTTTACCTGCCTAGTTATTGTCTATTTTTCAATGTTTTGACTGGTATTCTATATATTTTTAATATGTAATATATATCACCTTGAGGAGTTTTTTTTCTTAAGGGAGATCTGGCATTTCTTTTCTCCATAATATACAACATATATCACATCAAGAATGATTTTCTTCTTTATTAGGTCAGATATTTCCAAAAAATAAAATAGTTCATGCAATATGGTTGTGAATTGTTCCATAACTAGCATATTACATATGGGCAGGTCCTGCTCAGGAGCTTGTGGAAAAACCATTTTTTGAAATGATTGCGAGATCCTTAAGGGCTGGTGGTGTCCTTTGCAATATGGCGGAAAGTATGTGGCTTCATACACATCTCATTCAGGATATGTTATCTACTTGTCATCAAATTTTCAAAGGTTCCGTCCGCTATATGTGGGCTAGTGTTCCTACATATCCAAGGTAAAGTTTTTTTCTCACATCCAGCAAACAACTAGTAATTTACGACCATTTGTAGATTTATGAATGATAATTCTACTTGTAATATGCAATTAGTAATGTAAATATCTGTTTATTGGATTTTGCAGTGGTGTAATAGGATTTCTTTTTATGCTCAACGGAGGGGCCAGCTGTTGATTTTTGTACACCCTATCAACCCTATTGAGAAGTTGGACGGTGCACTTGGAGCACAGAAGGCAGCTTATGTTTTATAACTCCGAGGTATACTCTCTTGTTTGTTGTAAATATCTAAAGCTATTTTTTCCACTTTATTGAATTATTCTTGCTCATTTTCCATCTCTGCTAATTGCATGACCAACAAACAAAGTTCCTATTTAGAAGGGAAACAAGAGGCAATTATTGAACTTGTTTTTAGAAGGGTTGATTTCTCGTAATCATTACACATGTTCAACTGGTTGTTATTTGTGTTTGATTTGGACAGATGCATAGAGCTGCCTTTTGCATTACTGGCTGTTTAGAAGAGGGAGGTCAAAGCTCTCCGGGAGGGATGAATGGTGATTCAAGTATAGTCGCTGTTTAGCTTGTTATATGACATGGTGTATTTGTTTTGGTGTGAAATGTGCTGCCGAGGTTTTACATGTTGGAATGGTGTATTAAAACATGGAGTTTGGATTTGGCTCTCCCGGGCCTCTACTTATATAATTGTGAAGTAGTAGGGTTAGTTAGTTAGTTTTGCAGTTGAATTATGTTTTGAATTATTATGATTACTCACCACTACTTTTCTTCTTTTGGATTGGATGGATGGACACTCAGTATTTTATTCTTCTTTTTAATTATTTATATTTCTTTTAAGACAAAAGCTCAATCTCAAAAGGTCTTTAAATTAAGATTCAAATGACTCAAGATAACCTTACCCATATATTCACGAGCAATGCCTAATATATTTAATGGTCATATTTTTTATATATTTTAATAATTATAACAGTTTATATAATTATATTAATAATATTCTGTTTATATATAATAGTTATATATCATGTTTATATATTTTAATAATTATAACAGTTTATATAATAGTTATATATTTTGTTTATATATAATAGTTATAATTGTATAATAATAATTATTTATATATATATAATAGTTTGTATATTTATTACATAATAAGTATATTAATAATATTTTGTTTATGCATATCAATAAACATAATTGTTCATATAGTTTCTTTTTTTATAAAGAAAAAATATTTTATTATAAGGTGGGTAAAAATACCTGTGTATTACACAATTATTAACAAAAAATTTCATATAGTCTAAATCACCTCAATAAATCAGTCTAAATAACTTGTATATATTATAGATATATTAATAATATTTTGTTTCTACTTATTTAAGTTATTAATTTCTAATAATCATATTGTTTCTATTTATTTAAGTTATTTTGTTCATTATATTATGTTTTGATTATATGAACAATGTTTGGATTATTAAGTTTGAGCAATATCATAGTCTGATTACAACTTTTGAATATATGAACAACGTTTTTGAGTATTTAATATTAATTTTTTTAAAATTTTTTTGAACCATTAGATGCCATATTTTTAGTAGAATGAACATAAAGTTAGATTTAAAGTCACAACTATTAGCGACCCGTTAAAAAAAAAAGGTTAAGGCCCGAGACCGTGGAAATCAAGTGGCTCTCAGAGGCCAAGCCAATAAGTTATACAACCCGTTTAACATCTCTATGAATAATCATCCGATACATTCTTTTTCCTGAATGTTTCTCCAATACCATTAGTTATAATTTTTTACAAAATGGTGTGCATACGCGCAATACGAAGCCAATAATTAATGCAGTGAAATATTACTATAAAAATGAAATAATATCATTTTTTTAATTGCTTTAATTTCAAAATCTATGCATTTGTATTAAAGTAAGAGACATAGATTCAGAAATTGAGATCTGGATATGGGGTGTTGTGAATTTATTGTAATGAGGTACTCCAGAGAAGTCGCATTTAAAAGAGAAATCGCATTTTGCAGAGATTCCATTTCCATTTCCACCACAAACAGAATCTGGCACGCGGCCTCCACACTCCCATCCTCCAACTTTTCTATCTAAAATCTAAATATATTCTGTTTTTGTGTGGATTTATACAAAACTAACAGATTTTACTACGGAGTAGTATTCTCGAAGCTCGCCCTCATTCTTCTGGAGCTTTCATCGGTATATTTCCCTCTGTTGGTCGCGCGATGTTCAATTTTGTTTCTTTTCATTCTTTTATATTTTCAATTTAAACCTTATTTCGGTGATCCCAGAATAACAGCATAAGCGTAATTTTTTAGGATGATGCTTTTACCTGGAATATTGATTAACAAGTTAATATGTATTGTAGAAATGAGCTTTTTATTGCTACAATTTTTATTTTTCAGATTAGGTGGGGTTTGGATGGTTTACTCGAGAATTTTGCCTATAGGATTTGGGAGACTTTTTGTCTATAAGAGTTAGAAATTATCATATACAGTTCCAAGCCTCAATTAAGGTTCTGATGAATAATTGAACTTTGTTGTTACCACAATTCCCATTTGTTATACTGTATGTGGCTTTGAATATCAATTAGCTTGTTGAGAGAATGAGCACTGGGGACTTGATTTCCTGTTGCACTTGGGTATTCTTTAAATTTCAAAGATCAATTGTACCTGTTCTTTGATGCAACTAGTCCTTGTAAACCACCATACATGAGTAAAATACAATCCTTTTCTTTTTTCTTTCTTTTGAAGCTGTTGATCTGATGACTTTTATGGGTCAGCACTCTGCAGGCAATATACATTAGAATATGATGTTAGGAGCAGTTTCAGTTTGCTCTATTGATCACACATCACTTCTAAATCATGTGAGTATCCTTGTTCCTTTATGCTGAAGGCTGTTGCTTGATCTAATGTTTATTTAGATATGTAACTGGGGCAATTTTTATCTGGATACTTTGGTGAAAAAAGGGTTTATTTTGATTTATTTTTTTCTTATGGAAGTGGCAGTTTAGTTATCTTAAAGGAAGTAAGACTATAAGCTGCATTTAATGTTGATGTGCATTTTGTACAACTCGGTTTCTCTGTACCTTTAAATGGTTCTGTTCGCTGATTCCTGAAGAACTATTGAAATATGGAAGATTTGTGTTCTCCTTTTAGTTGGTTGAATCAGTGAAGAAAACAAGACTTCCTGGAAAATTATGACACCCTGTGATATATATATATATATAATTCGTATTGTATGGCGATCGTCTTTGTTGGCTAGAGATCTCTGTCATTTTGTTTCTATCCTGAAATCAGTGCATCCAGATTACTTTCTGTAATTTGCTTTTTACCTCACAAAATTTGACTGCAATTCTTCATCTGTTTGAACTTAAAGCAGTTTGGCAAGTATTCTGAGCCTAGGAAAATTGTTGGTTTTTTTTCAGGCGAAGTTCCCTGATCTCATACCAGTCATTTTATATGGGAATTCCACATTTTTTCCGTTTAAAACTGGGACTGAAATTCAAGCTTGTAGAAATCACATATTGCCTTTTCAAGGTCGAGGGAAGCTTATCCCAAAATCTGCTGGACATGATGATGCTAATAAATGGAGTGTATCTCATTCTTCTGGTGATCATTTGTTTGTCCTTCCTGGGAATGATGAGCCAAGAAAGGAAAGATCTGCCACCTTGATGCACTCAGAGTTACATCTTCAATCTAATACAGGGTTTCAAGGAAACCTGGATAGTGTTCTTGATAAGATGAAGGCAATTCATTTGCACATTCTAGCAATGGAACAATGGAATGCATTGCGGCTTAAAATGTGTCACCAGTGAGCATTAACTTTTTCGCAACATGAATGTCAATAATTGATATTTTGTCTGATTTTTAGTGTTTAAAGGTTTTCTTTTTCTTTCTCCAAGTATTACCACAATTTGACACTTAATTGTGTTGGTACATCTCTAAAAATATGATCTAGATAAATCTTTCATTTGCCTAAAGTTGTATTTGATAAACGCTACTCCCCTCTGTCCACTTCAACTCTCGCTTAGAGAAAAACATTTATTCCAAATATTGTATATTTTGGTTTTTCAAAGGATATTAATATATTTGCCCAAGTTTACCCTTTTCTTAGTTTTGTGTGATAGTTTCATTTTTAAGGTAAGAGAAATAATCATAAATGATTCATTAATACCTGTAAGAGGGTATATTAGTCATTCTATACAAATAATCATTACTATTAAATGACTTTCATGGTGAAAACAAAAAGTGACAGTTAAAGTGGAACGGGGTAGTAACTCATAAATTTCTTGGTTGAATAGGACACTTCATTAAAACTTCCTAAAACTAGTCTTGTTCTGTATGCATGCCGTAATCTCATGTACATCCTATTGACTGTCAGGAAATATTTAGCGAGTGCTACAAACTTATTGCACTATCTTGCACTTAAAAACCTGGATACAGAACAGATCAAAGAGGAGCTTTCTTCTCTCGGCTTTTAAACATAGAAGCGGTGAATACACATGTTCTCACAAGTCTTTCCGTATGTACCCAAATGCTAATTACCTCAACATCAGATTCTGTTCTCGGAATAGAAAAATCTAGCGAAGAGTTTTGCATTCACCAAAATTTGGACCTCGGGATTACTTCATTGATGAAAAAAGGCATTCAATAATCGAGACCTACTTCTCGGAACTCTTCAAAGCCAGAAAACGACTCATATCATGGTAACAGTTGGGCAAGAAGCAGCAGAAAACGATGCACATATAACCGATCTCATAAACTCAGGGACGACCACTTTCCGTATAAACTGTGCGCATGGAGACCTGGAATTATGGAGTAAGATAGTCACCACGGTGAGGAGATGCTCTCAACTTCTTGAGAAACCTTGTCGGATTTTAATGGACTTAGCTGGACCGAAGCTTCGAACTGGAAGACTAAAGGATGGTCCATGTGTGGTGAAAGTCTCCCCCAAAAGGAATGCATATGGTGGTGTGATAAGTGGGGCCCACGTTTGGCTGACCTTACAAGGAGTGGGCCCACCTCCAGCTCACCTATCGCCTGACGTAATTTTGCAAGTGGATAGCCAAGAGTTTCTCAACGAGCTTAAGGTTGATGATTCTGTGAAATTTTATGATGTTCGTGGAAAAAGAAGAAGTTTAAAGATTTTGAGTAAGCATCATGTTTTTTCTGGTGCTGGATTTGTGGCTGAATGCAGCAAAACTGCGTATATTGAATCTGGGACGTCATTATGTGTTAAGGAGAAGGGACGAAAATCTTTTAGTGGGGTTTGTGGTTGATGTCCCCCAACTTCACAGTTTGTTCGATTGAGAGTTGGTGATTTATTAGTTATATCTCGAGATAGTTCCGATGAGCAGGAATCATCACCTTGTTCAGCCATTGGTGGGCATAAGATAACTTGCCCATCTGGCTATCTGTTTGACTCGGTCAAACCTGGCGACACTATCGCTTTTGATGATGGGAAGATATGGGGAGTTATTAAAGGAAGTAGCTTTTCAGAAGTTGTGGTAACAATCACTCATGCTGGCCCTAAAGGTACTAAATTGGGTTCTGAAAATCGATAAACATTCCCGAGAGTGATATTCGGTATGAAGGTCTCACTTCAAGGATCTCATGGATCTCAACTTTGAAGCTGCGAATGCTGATATGGTGGGTGTCTCGTTTATTCGAGAAGTTCGATATTGTTGTGTTGTATCAAGAACTTGCTAAGAGAAATTTTTTGAAATTGGGGATTGTTCTGAAGATTGAGACTAAAGGTGGATATGAGAAATTGCCTCTCTTAATACTGGAGGCGATGAAATCTCCCAACCCCTTAGGAGTGATGATTGCTAGAGGAGATCTGGCAGTGGAATGTGGATGGGAAAAGCTTGGTGTTATACAGAAAGAAATTATGTCTATTTGTAGTGCTTCCCATATACCCGTCATTCTAGCAACTCAGGTTCTGGAGTCACTCGTGAAGAATGGAGTGCCTAGTAGGGCAGAAATTACAGATGCATATAATGGAAGGAGGTAAGTAATAATTTTTTTTTCTAATCTAAGCAAAACATTATTTATTCGAGTAACAGAGATCTTAATGTTATATGATTATTATTGTTGTGGTAGTAATACTGTAGATAAAGTCTTGCATGCAACTGAAGTGCATTTTTAAATGGTATTAGTTGTTTTCACCCATTGAACAGTATTAGTTTCTTTCACTTTTGAAGCATCTTTAGGGGACTGAAGATAAATGATGATTTGTGTTGTGTGGTTGCAGGGCAAGTTGTGTGATGATGAACAAAGGAAACATATTGTGAAAGCAGTGTCTACTCTTGATACCATCTTAAATAGTCAACAATCAAAGGCCACAAAAGCTGAACTGAAGCCTCCATTGCTATCGTCCCATGAATGAATACTCACTCTACTTGCTCTCTATGCTTTCTACTTCTAATTTCCATATTTTTGTTTTTCGTACGGTTTTTTTTTTTTTTTTTTTTTATATCAATGCCTTTTATAGTTTTTTTTTTTTTTTTTTTTTCTGTTTGGGTTTTACATCTTCTTTTGGACAACTACATACAAACCTTTGAAAGTAGCTGAATGTATGAAAATTATAATCAAGGTTGCGATTTGCAAAACAATAGAAAACCAACATAATCCAACCTCTGGAATAGTAATAAGTTCAAATTTGGTGTGATAATCATATGAACCACCACCACCAAGTCCCATCTGCATACTAAATTTCACCCATTCACAGATTTTTTTATGCTACATAAAACGTTAAAGAATCATGCATGATATTAACATATAACAAATATATATGACATCATCAACCTGTATTGGTAATACTTCTATCAAGAACATTACAAGAATTATTATGTTACAACTTACAATTATATACAAGAATAATAAATGTCATTTATCCTCGGAAGTAAAATCCGGTTCAGCCGGCTTCTGCAGTAGCCTGGGAGATATTCTCTCGGGCATCCGCTTTCGCGTACTATTCCGTCTCAAAGCCGAAGCGCATTAGCCGCAAATCTCAAGCATAAATCGTCGCGCCAAGACTTGGCGAAGCTTCCCGCCCTCGCCAATGCATCCTGCAATCGGTTCTCTTCTTGTCTCAGAGATTCCTCGAGCTTCTTCCTACAAAAACGTCTCCACGCAGCTTGTATAAAGCAAGCAGCCCATGTTCTCCATTGCTGTGAGTAGAACCTAAAAGTATGACGTAGCTGTTTACTGTGTAATCTACGGAATTGGGAGGCTACAAACTTCAAGTCATCAGCCATTAGAGCAAATGCTTCCACTTCTGAGAGGGCTTGTACAGTTCTGGTGGAGGTGGGGAGGTTAGACGATGAATGTGGGTCCAGAGCCCATGTTAAGAGCTCTTCACCACAAAAGTCGCCTGCTTTTAGATATTCTGCGTTGAAGAATCCCGTCCTGCCTCCATTTGTGGTCACGGTGAAGAGTTTCCCGCGCATTATGAAGAGCATCTCGTCGACTGGGTCGCCCTCCCGGACTATGTAACTGTCCTCGGTGTAAAGAACTGGTTTCAGACGATAACATAATGCATCCAGGAGTTGATCATCCATTTTCTCAAATAGTGGCACCTGCATCATGTGTGTTATGGTAAGAAGTTAGTTTTACACTCCCCTTCTGTTGATTGGGAATTTAGTGGATTTTGAATCTAGGATTTCAAAGTCCTAATAAATTGTAATTGATGTGAGAGTGTTTGATATTGTATTATTACCCTCTATTCCTAATTATCTTTCTGATTTTATCCATTCACACAAACTAATTCTTCATTAATTAGGATAGCAAATAGCTGTTTGATGTTAGTATTTATTAGACGTGTCCCTGGATAAAAAGGGGTAAATTTTTATTGATATTAGCAAAGTGACAAATAATTGAGAACACTATTTTGGATAGTATCAGACAGGTGATTAGCGACGGAGGGAGTATTATTGTTGGTTGTAGTTGTGTTTTATTGGGAGTTGCAAAAGTGAGAGTAAAAGGTGTAAAAAGTGATGAATAAAATAAGAGTGGAATAAAAAAACCATATTGGCATTAATAGATCATTGGTGGAGTGGTCTAGAAGAAAAATGGTATTTACAGTGTTTTTAGGTATTTGTAGGGCGGATGTATCAAATTTTTAAAAACTGGATTCTAAAATTTCAAGGTAGAACATGATTTAGTTTTTGAAATCCCCGAATCCATTTTTCTAATCTCATGTCAACTGACATACCCTTAGCTATTTGCTGTGGAAGAAAGGTACTATAGCAAATGGTAATGGGAAGAAACTCACCCTCTTAAGTAAGTCCAGACAGAGATGCCGGTTTATATCTCTTCTGAGGTCCTTGGGAAGATTCCTAACAAGATTCTCTTCATCAACGCCCCTAGTTTCCTGCCACTTGTATTGCTCATACCTTCTGATTCGTGCTCTTAAACTATCAGGAAGCAAACGATGAGACATCCATTGCTCAGCATCTCGTCTTTTCACCCTCATCTCCTCCAATCTTAGTGTAGTTGACTGCAAATATGTCTGTTGTACAAATAATTGCATTTCATTACAACCTAGTACCAACACAGCCATATCTAAAAGAACTGCCATCATTACTGCAATTTTTTTTCATTTAAATGAATATTTCTAAGAGGATAACAAATTTCTAAACTCAAAGTTTAAAGAGTGGAAGAACAATCACCTGCATATTTCCAATCAGAAACGAAAACAGCACCAAGCCAGATATAGATATGAAAACTGCAAAGCAAATTTCCCAGACAAAAGTACTTGTTTTAAGGTTCTGGCCAAGGGAACTGCAACATCAGAAAAAAGAAAAATAAAAATAATGTACTGGATTAAAAACTATATTGTCCAGTAGTACTGGTACACTTAATTTTCTTTGCATGAAAATTTACACACATTAAATCCAGGAGGAAGATACCTTAAATTCTGCAGTCCCCACCAGAAACAATAAAAGAACTTTTGTGGGAAATCTCTAGATTCCACAACACCAGATTGAAGGGCATCGAGGAATATACCAAAGTCAAAAAAAGTGTAGAATTGGGGGTCATTATAGGGCAGGAGCCATTCAGAACTTGTGCAAATCCTGTGTGATCAGCCCCACAATAAAATGAAGAATCTCTGCACTTAGATTGATTACCACAAGCTCTTTCCCAGCAAACAGTTTCACGCTCTATTGAAAACAAATACCAAAAGGCTCCAAGCACCTACGACGAGCAAAAGACCAATGATCAAATAGGCAATAAGTAGAAATCATTATAGGGCTCTCATTCATTTTTCCCAAAGAAGACTTACGATCCTTGGCAGACACCAAAAAGATTTATCCTATGTACACAAGAATGAAGGTGATCCATAAAATTTACTAATCTCTGTACAATCAAGTGGTGTGGTAAACTATTCTAATGAAGAGGAGCGTATTAGCTTCACATCTTTTACCATAATTATAACAGTGAATTAAACTATATTTATACACGTAAATGACACAGGTCAAATTATACATTAAAGTTGCACATAGGCTCTCTTAATTGCAGTGCCCTGAAAGGCCCATCCTAGCCACATGGTATGAAGAATGTAGAGAGTTACTTTTCCCAAGTCCCTGAAAATTTTCCAAAATAAACTACCAGAGCAACAAAGAGTGCAAATCAAGTATAATAAATGAATCTCATTCAACAACTAAAGATAAAACAATATTAAAAGAGAGCAGAAACAGAGCATACTTAAACGAGGCTTAGCAGACACTTACATGACTGGCAAGCATGTAAAGGAAAAGATTGAAGGCAGCACCAGCCCACGCTGTTTCAGTGAGTATGCCAGAAGTTCTTGTGACTTCTCTATATAAAGGATAGACTCGGAGAAGCCTTGGTATATATTGAAAGAACACCACGAATTTCAACAAATTCTTGGTGTTCAAAGATCTTGCTCCTTTCAAGTTGGGAATGATGATGAGAATTGCAATCTGTGAATTTTTCAAGATGAACAGATACGGACGCACATTTCAAAAAAAAAAAAAAAAGTATCAGACAGTATTTTTTATATGTTTTACCTGTGGAAGTGGAAGAACAGCAAGAACATCAATTATAAAGTACGATGACAGATATCTCTTTGCTATTTCCCAGGAATCTTGAACTAGGATGCCTCTTCCAAATACACGTGAGGAAGGAGCAATGAAGCCAATCTTAAATTGGAAAATAATATGTATGAGGTAAAATATATCTGTAAAGGATCGTAAGATGCTAGCAGCAATTTCCAATTTCCAATCCAAATCGAGGCATTTCTTTTCATTATTGATAATGGGAATGTAGAAAAACAAGGGATCCAAGGAGACAGCAATCACACATGACAATACAAAAATTTTGTTCCATTTCTGGAGAAATGATCCTTGGGGATCAAGAATTTTCTTCCTAGATCCCTCGTCATCTACCAGAAACTTCCCTAAAGAAAAGGATCTTATAGATCCTGTTAACCTCCTGATTCTCTCAGATCCAGATACAAACCCTCTCTGAAATTTTTCAGATATTGAATGTGCTGCCGATCTAAGTCTGGCCAGCCGAAGTCCACTACTATAAGAAGATTGCTCATTAAAACTTTTCTCCGATCTCCATTCTTGAAATCTGTAAGGTAAAACGTAAAGATAGTTATCCAGCTCTCTTCCTAAGCCTGTTATGAAATACATAGAAAATACTCATGTCGTCATAGAAGGAAGACAAGAAAGTAGTTAAGCTGCTTCTTTTGAAACTCTCTTGATCGCCCCCAGAGGGTAAATAAAGAGTAAGCTAAAACAAATCTCTCCAACTATTGCTCTTGGAAAACTGTGTAATCATTTGTTCTCCATTCAATTTCTCTTACTTCCAGATGATATTTTGTTCTACATTCAGTTTCTCTTTTATCTCCTAAGATGTATAGAATAATGAATAATAAAACCAAGACAATTGCACATAAATGGGGACAACAAACATCATAAACTAACCTCACAAACTTCTCTCGGGAGTAGTTCATAACTCCAGCTCATACGAGACAATTAGCAAGACAAAGTAAGGATCTCTTTGTACAAGAATAGAGATTTGAAACACATCAGAAATATGCTTCTGCTAGCACCACAGATTGCTGATCAAGCCTGGTAATATGATTAAAATTCTTTCTTAGAGATAGTTCATTACAAGCCATAATAAAAGGCATGATTAGCCAACAGAGATAAGAAACGACGATGTCTATACTAAAAACAAATTTAAACACAAGTACTGATCGAGTGGACATTGATTTTCTATTTCTGTTCATCTTAACATGATAAAGTGGTAAACAAATAGATAAGGACGATTCCATTTCAACAGCAGATCATTATTGTTCTGTAGGCTAACTTAAATTTTTCCTTCCGCAAACTGCCAATACCAAAGCAACAAAAGACTTTGAAACATCCACAGTAATAGCTTACCCTTTGATTAATGGGAGAAAACAAATACATAAATGAAATACATCAAATCTTCGTAAATGCACAATTCTAGAATCCAACTTAATCTTAGATTGCAATTTAATACTATAACAGTGTGATTTCCTTTTCATAGTCAAGTATTTGTTAATTCGATAGTATATCGATCAATTTCCCACCAAACAAACCTTGATTACTTCAACAGTCAGTCGAAGTAAAAAATTGTCAAAGGCAAAACAAGTTTCAATAAACTTAGAAAAAGAAAAGGACAGAGAAACAAACGGCAATGATAACTTCTCGCAATAAACACTGCAAAAACCCCAAATCTTCATCTCAAATAACAGAATCATCCAAAATGCATTTAAATTTCTACGGAATAAAGAAAAGGCAGAATCAGAACTTACCAATACCGATTTCAGACTCTCTCAACACGAAAATTAAAACAAAAAAAGAGCATACAAATAAAATTGCAAGCATACATACAGAAGTTATGAGTTGTGTGACAACACCAGTCCAGTCCACGACGTTGTATACCTTTAGGTTGAGAGAGAGAGAGAGGAACAGATCTTTTTAAGGAAACTTCGTGTAAACTTCCATTTCTCTAATTCTGAGCCGCTTTTTAACCTTCGGTAAGTTTTTTCTGCAACTTTGCAGGTCAGTTTTTTAGAAAGAGAACAAAGTAATTCTATTAAATTAGAAACATATAAATTGGAGTATTTTTTTATTTGTAAGAGGGGAGCATATTATTTTTTTCACAAACTCTTCGTAGTATTAAATTGATATCATTACAATTTACACCTATAAATCGATGTCATTATTTTTATAAATTAATACACATAACATTTAATGTTATGATATTAATTTTATGTCAGAATGATATCGATAAAACCAGGTATTTTAAATTTCACCCTACCACCTGGCCCCTCAATTGGTGGGAGACTCAGATTCGATTCTTTAAAGCAATTGGAGTATGAGAGTTATAAGGTGGCTTGGTGAATTTGTGGAGTGTTTGGATGCTTGGTGTACTAACTACTAACATCTAACAACTGACTTTGTCCGATAAAAAAAATATATATATATCAGCTGACAAGTATAATGATATTAATTTCATATTATGAAATCAATTCACATGAGACCTATTTTTTTTTTATATGAATAAATTTTAGATATATCAAAAAGATCAACGTTCTGGTTGATTAAGGGGGTGTTCGCAAAAATTTATGTTTTTGAAGAATTGATTAAAATTAGTGATCATGAGAAAATTGATTAGTAGTAGAAGTTGATAATGTTTGTAAAAAATAAAAAAATAAAATTTAAGTATTTTTAAAAAAGTTAATATTTAGTATTTAAAAAAAGTTCATAAGCTACTAAAAGTATCGGCTTTTAACTTTTAGTCTATAGCTTTTGATAACTTATTCAGGGGGTGTTTGCAAGAAATTATAAGTGATTATAGTCACCTAAAATTGTGTGCATAAGCAATTTGAAATATTTTATTTCTCTTTTATTAGATTAAATAAGCTCTCAAAAGTTATAAGTTAAAAGTTAAAGTTGTGTGTTTTTTATAGCATATGAGCATTTTTTAAGTATTATTAATTTTTTTTGCAAATAATATCAATTTTTTTAATTTTTTTTTTATAAACACCATCAACTTCTACTATTAATTAATTTTCTCATAATCACTAATTTTATTCACGTCTTTAAAAGGATATTTTTTACAAACACCCCCATTAATCAGGGCAGAGGCAATTTTTTTTTTTGGTTTAGGGTTTAGGGTCAACTCATCTAGAGATCAAGAGGAGAGTTAAAGTTGGTAGAGATTCAGTTTGGAATATCTTCCCCAACCCAATGGTGAGGGTGAGTAGATTTGGAGCCAATCTTCGCCAGGTTATGCGCAACTGAGTTGTATTGACGAGATATATGAGAGATCCCTTGAATTTTGTTTGGAAGATCAATAACAAAGTCACTTTCCGGGACCAAGAACTTGGATCTTCCATATACTGCTTTGACGAGAATCAAAAAGTCGGGGAGGTTAAGCTTACAGCCAATGGCGGCCAACACGGTTCCAGGAGGGTTAATACAGTGACAGCAAAGCCAACTCCATACGCAAACATTACGTCATTGAAAGTCGCGTCCACGTTAGTATTATGAGTAGTGTTGTACTTGTACACAAAGTTTGTTATATGTGTTGATTATTTTTCCTGAATTGGTTTGATGGGAAAATTATCATTTTATTGTGTTTGTGCGCTATTGTTCAACCCTGGTTCTTTATGAGGTGGGGGTACTGTAAAATAATTGATGAAGATAATAGTGAAAAATATATTTTTTACCAGACTGCAATCCGTAGTTCTTTTACGACCTATTAAATAGAATTATAAAGACGTAAAATAATTTTTCGTGCCTCTATTAAGGCCCACCTAGCACATCCCTATGATAACGTGACGCATAGTTACGACCTATTAAATAGAATTATAAAGACGTAAAATAATTTTTCGTGCCTCTATTAAGGCCCACCTAGCACATCCCTATGATAACGTGACGCATAGTTTGGCTAGGGTTGTTATCTTATTCTTTCGACAACTTTCATTGTTGAATTGAGCTTTCGACCTCTGTGAAAAGTAATCTCAATAGTTATTTATTCATGTTCCCCTAATAAATGAAGTTATTCTGGCTCTGAAAAATACTTTAGATGGACACAATAAAATGTATTTATGATGAGTTAGAGAGTAGTTTCCATATATGATATAAGTCACATACTAAATATTATTTTAGGTACAATATATAAGTCCAAGAAAAAAGTATTAAGTTTTAAAGTTTCGCCCAAGTAGCGTTGCGCCCTATCTCTAGTTCTTCAGAGTCCGATGTACTTTTCTCTCTGCCACAATCAAAGGTATTACATTTTCATTCGCGGTTTCAGAGGGTCGTCCGTTCATTTCACTGTCTCTGCTTCCTTTTTTGGGTGACACCCTAGCGTGAGTCTTGATGCATATCGGCGTGTCTTTTTATGGTTCTATTTTTTCTTGTTTATATCATCAAATATCGATCCTCTGATTCCCCCTCTTGGGTTCAGAACCTCTGATTGTTTCTCCTAAGTTGTGAGTTTTATTTTGTTCTTCTTTGTTTTGTTTTGTGTAGTCAAATAGTCATTCCGTCCCATATAAATTTGCACATTAGGTTTGACACACAAAATAAGAAAATGGAGTAATGAGTGGGAATTTGAGGGTAATTTTATAAACTTTTGTGTATAAAGTAAATAAATGAATTGGGTTGTGTATATGTGTGGCCCAAAAGTAATGACATTTGGTGTAAAATTGTGAATTTTGTAATTGAAAGAATTTGGTCTCATCTAAAAGTCCGAACTTGTAGAGAGGTGGAGAATTAATTCTCCCTCAACACTCCCCCTCACTCGAATCATTGTCTCTGTCCTCTGGGAGGAGGCCCAACGAGTAGACAATTTAAATGGGTGGAGTGCTTTCCACGGGAATCGAACCCAGGATCTGGGCTGAGCCAGAGGCTCTGATACCATGAAAGAATTATATCTCATCTAAAAGTCCGAACTTGTAGAAAAGTGGAGAATTAATTAGTTTATTTAATTTCCCTCAACAGTAAGACTTTAGTTTAACGAGGACTTTCTATTTTTGGTGTTATGCAAATTTATTTGGGACTTATTAATAAGAAAAATGTGCAAATTCGTGTGGGACGAGGGGGGGTGGTTGAGAAATCCGAGTCTTCTTAAAAATTATCACTGCACTCTTATTAGGGTAGGAAATTTGAGAAGCATATTGTTTTCCCGTCTGCAATGACTTGTAAAACTATATTACACCAGTATAGTGATTATGTCGTCTTATTCGTAGAAAAGTCAATATTTTTGTTCATCGTTTTGTTAGGGTGTCTGAATCTTTCCCAAATATATAATGAATTGAAACTTTAATTGTTATACATGATGGACCTGCTCGATGCTCTTCTTCTTGCATATCTTAAGTTATAAAAAATATTTTTCTAAATATATGGATGTAAGTCGTCTTATGACTCTTGCTAATATATACACGACTAAGCTAATTAATGTTTTTTTCTTCATTCATGTAATCAATAAAAAAAACTCAAACATGAAGGTCCAAAATGTAATCATTTACAAAAATACTAGGTCTAACTATTGACTAGTGGTTTCATTAAAAAAAGAAAAAGAAAAAAAGAAGACCATTATGAGCTAGTGTTGGCCCAGCCTATATTTGGGTCTAAACTGAACATTACATAACGAAATTAGATTAATCAGGGCCATGCTATATTTAGTTAAATACTAAACCCGCACTAATATCAATAAGGATGGATGAAGTGTCACTCAGCTAGTATTGTTATAGGAGGCTACGTCTTGTATGCACCTAGATGTATCGTACATTCATAGTGTATCTTAAAACGTGCGATTTGTTATATGGAAAAGTGCAACTAATTTACACTAAAGCATGCAACTGTTAATATTAAAAAATAGTTGCACGATTCAGTATAAATAAGTTATATTTTTTAGTATAACATGTCGCACATTTTTAAAATACACTATGAGTGCATGGTGTATTTGAGTGTGCATGAGACCCATTCCTGTTAGGATTGGTTGAATACGCGTGTTCTGATACCGATTAATTGTTTTATCAATTTAGTTTCGTGCTTAACCATTTTATTTATTTATAATATAATCAGAGGCAAATTATCTTATGCACCATTTGCACCAAATTGATTTGGTGCAATTGAATTTCAATTCAAATTTTTTTATATATATTTTTTTAATTTTTACTAGTTTGATTTTTTTGTTTTGTTTTAAATCGAGCCCGACCCGAGTGGTTCAAGGTTCACTCGGCCCGAGTGGTTCATAATTCACCCGGCCCGAATAAGTCATTATTTAGGGTTCATGATTTAGTATTTATGGTGTAGATTGTTCATCCAAATTAAAATTAAATCCAATTGCATCTTGTGCAATTGGTGCACACAAGAATTACTCATAATCAGATTCATGTATATATTTATTTTATATTGTATATTAAAACGTGTTGTTGAAAATTAATTCGTTAAAACTCAATTAATATCCAAAAAGATTTGGAAGAATATAATATGGAGTAATTTTTTGTGAAATATTGCACAATAGTGATATGTTTAATACACCACAATTAAAGCAAAATAAACAAAACTCATGGGTCAATGCTGGTCAACTGGGTCGTCGGGCTTGAAGTGCTGTAGGTTTCAGAGGGGACTATATATATTTATAAAAAAGATATCTCTATCAAATATGTGTTGTAGATTTAGTGGTTTAAGTCTATTGCTAATATATTTGGTCACTAGTTCAATTCTTATTGAGCACATGATGTTCAAAATTACAAATTTAAAGAACAACGCAAGAAGAGTGCAGAAAGATCTGAAAAACTGCGTCAAAAAATCAAGAGAAAAAATCTAAATAAGGAAGAGAAAAAAGAAAAAGAAAAATAAGAACAAAAAAAGGAAAAATATATAGGCGAGCCATTGTGAGTTCTGTTTACAGTTGGAAGAAGAACCCTACCGCCATTGTGAGCTCGGGGGATGGTTGGAAGAAGAACCCTACCATATTGATTGCGATGAAGAAGAACACGAATTTGAAGCGGCCTAGGCCTTGACCCATGACGTGAAAAAAATAAAAAAAAATCAATTTAAACTATAATTGCACATAATCATAGTGTGCAATATTGCATACAATTTTTTGTCTATAATATGTGATGTAAACTCTCATCATTTTTTTATTATAATATATACATTATATTTTCATTTAAATTATTAATATTTACACATAATTTTTTCAGGTTTATTTATATTTGATATATATTATACGTTAAAGTGAGTTAGTTTTTTAAGTCAATCCAATTAATTCATTAAAAAAAATCAAAATCAATCTAATAAAAATTTACCGAACAACAATGTCAATAAAATGCTAAATTCTATTATACCAAATCATAATAAATTACACAACGTAATTAAAATGCAGAAATTGCCATAAAATACAATCTTGTATCTATTAATTGTGAATTAACTCTCATCTCTGTGTGAGACAACATCATAATAAGATGGAGTATAAATTGGCACGACACTTTAACAATTTGAAAAGAATGAATATTGATTTGTTCTAGTTTATAATCCGCCTCATACGAAGTTTTTTTACTTTGATTTTATTTTAAAATATTCAATTTCTATCGTAATGTGTTGTTTATGACAACTTATACTACTTCCGTTTCAGGAAAAAATGCAGACACTCTTTCTTTATTATCGAGTTTTTGTGTGGCCGGGTTGTTTATTAGTATTTCAAATGATAAAATAATTTTTAAAGAGATGTATTATAGATCTACCTCTCATCTCTATTGATGTATCTTTAAAAAATATTTTATTATTTCAAATACTAATAAAAAGTATTTCAAGAAAAACACGCTAAAAATAGTAAACGTCTAACGTTTTTTGGGACGGAGGGAGTATTATTTATTTTTTTGTCCTATAATTTTTTTTGTAAACCGTTTTTATATTCTTAAAAGTTTTAATATTCAATCATAACTAAATTAATTGTCCGATTTTTGTTTGTCATTTTTTTTGAAAAAATAAATAAATTATTTCGATCACATACAAATCATGTACGGATTAAAATTGACGATTTTAGAGCTCGTGATTGATGTGAACTGTGATTGGCTCATTTTCTGCAGAGCAACATTATACTCGCAAAGTTTTATAAAGATTTTGAAGATGACAAAATCAGAGCTGAATCAAAGATTGGTATATGAATAACTCACGTTGATGAAGAGCATTAAAAGAATGTCTGAATCACATCAAATCTATTTGCAGTCATTTAGATATCACCACTCTTCCAAGTGGTTCAGATGCTATATGATCACCAGTGAGTGTGTTTTTATATATGCAACATTTGTTATATATTACTATATCTTATATAATCCTCCACTTATTATAGCATTTGAACAATATTAAATTACTACATGCATATTTATAAAAAAGAAAATTCATATAATATGGAGCTATGTTTTTGATTCAAAAGCCAAACAACAACTTGACTTCTAAATCACATCAAACCTATTTGTAGCTCCTTTTGTTGTCCCTCATTATGATATTCTGCCTTCACACAACTTCTTGAAATGTGCTGAAATGTACAACCTAGATAATGTACTTTGTCCTTCTATGCCAATGCAATATGTGATGGAGATTACACGAATCACACGCGCTTCTTCCCAAAGTGTTAAATCATTAACGATTTCAATTTATATACCATCTCAGTGAGGCAGATCGCTTTTATTAAAGCAGTGTGACTCGTGAGATATATATGTACAAATGTATCTAAATAATGTTGCTCATTTTACTTCCATCCAAGAAAATGGGCTAATTGAACTGATAAATGAATATAATATTATTGTATTTTTTTATTTACATTAAAATATTAGAATATGCATTAATTATATATAACTAGGAGCTTGTACCACACGTTTTATGTTTTAGTAAAAGAACAATATATGTGTGAAAAAATAATTTTTATAAAATCAGGAAATAAAATATAAATGTTGAATACTTGATAAAAGTATACTTAATTAAATCATTTTGAATTTTAAAATAAATAAAAAAAGTAATCACATGAGTAGTTAAAAAGTAACTCTAGTTAGTTCAAATATACTAATTAACCATGGTTAACTCCAACTCTAGTTAAGGTTAACCAAAGTATGGTTGAAAACATAAAAGTGAAACCCTAGGCCATTCTACATTTCAATTTCAGATATTTTTTTGGCATTTCAGATTTCTCATTTCTCTTCTGGGGTTTGACTAAAAGCTCTTGCAGTCCCCCATTTCAATGTGGTGGGAAATATGAAATATAAAAAATAAGTGGAAAATCCCGATAAATTTCGACCGTGCTAGCTGATATACCGAAATTAAAGGGTAATTTTCAATTTCTCATTTTATTTTGGAATTCCATTTGCAATTGAATATTTTATGCTGAATCTAGGGTTTTGAACAGTTATGATTGTAGAATTAAGAATGAATTTTGGATTTTGTTTGTTGAGTGATCGCAGATCCATCTTAGCGGTCTATTTTAGTTGAATTAGTTTTTGTTTCTGATTCATAAGTTATAAATTACTTTTAGTACGTTCTTCTGGTGATGTTGAATTGTTCTTTCGCATTTAGTGCTGCTGAAGTTGAGTTCAGAATGTGTGATTTGATGAAGCATGTTTTTTCCCTGATTCTTGCTCTTATATGCTCATTTGTTTTCAACCTTTTTCTCCATCAGTTTTTGGTTGATTTTAAGGGAATAAATTTTATTATCAGAATGTTTAAAGAGAAAGATGATAAGACATTGGGGGATAATTTTACTAGTTTAGGCAATGTTGCAAGGACCAGATTATTTTACTACCTGACTGAAAGCTGGGATGCCGGATTACCGACGGTTTAAGTTCAAAATTTAATCATAGCCGTTGAAATGGCGCGAAGGTTCGCGCCTTTTCCTGGCTGTGGTGGGCCCCTTTATGCGCCTTTTACGCCTCTTCTTCTCTCCAGATCTTCCAACCGAAAAAATGTAATATGTGTACAATTTTTTTAAATAAAACCCATTTTTTGCTAATTTAACTCTACGAAAACAGATACTCATAAACAAGAAAAAAGTGATTAATCTAGACCTCGGGTTCAAGGGGAAATTGGTAAAGAAAGAAGAAACTAAGAAACGACGTCACTGCCCCAGTACGCTAGGTTCTTTTATCCCTTTTTTCTTTGTGAATTTCATCTTTTTTTGCTATATTTTTTAACTTATGTTGTGTTTTTAACTCTCTCCTTGTCTTAGGAAGATATTTGACAAAATCTTCATTTAGTTAAAGATTATATCTCCTTCATATAGCAAGATATTTGCAAATCTTGATTTAGATAAGATTAGCCCATTGTACTATTTCCTCAAATAATAGAGATCCATTATTATTTTCTATTTAAGTTTTATTTTTTCCCATTTTGTGCCTTGGGGGGCATCGCGCCCATAACAACCATGGATCCCATATACTGGTGTGGTATTGCCATTTGGGTAATTAGTACTAACTTTTAGAACATACTTAAGCGGCGGTTGCAAACCGTATGAAAAGTGGTAGAATCACTTATTTTCAAAAGCTTCTTCTCTAAGCTTTTGAAAAGAAGTGATTCTAGAAGCTGTAACTTGTGTTTGCAAACACACCCTCACACACACAACTTCTCCCTTCTGAGAAAAGGAGTTTATTCTCCTTTTGTTTTGCTGCATGATTGAAGAGAAACGTGATACGAGGGACGAATATTGATACAGGCTTAAAAAAAAGGAGAGGCACTGCAATTTGTAAAGACATTAAGACACACTCGTCTCTTCCAATTTTTTAAATTTAAATGCAAAAATTTTGGCATATTGCTATGCATCATTTTCTGTTTATTTAGCCACATGTAAAATAAAAATCAGAGGCATTTAAAAAGATAAAACACTGTGTTTTAATCTTTTAAGTGTGATTTATCTTGTCCGCTGCTTACCCACTTTCTCTTTCATCCGTTGTTTTCACTTCTTGTCTGTATCTCTGCTCACTTTATTCACTATTGCCAGCTTTTCTCAGACAGCTTCTACTGCTTCTAAATACCTGCCCTGTTAAAATTGGATACAGAGTCACATCTTTCTCCAGACATCAAGAAATTCTCTTATCCTTGTCAGCTATTTCCATGTCGCGATGTTTCTGTGTTATTATGTTCCATTGTTTGTTAAAAATAAAATGGTCAGTACTGGTTTAACTGATTAGTTTTCTTTTTCTGTTTTCGATGCAAATGAAATTTTAAAACCCCACCTTATTCTCTTCTTTCCTTAATTGATATGCTTGGTTTCATTTGGTGCGACTGATTGGTCGCATTACCCTTTCTTTTGCCTTTTTTGTTTGACATTATTATGATGCACTTAACCATATGATGTTTTAATCGTGATATTGTAACTTGTTATGCCAAATTGGTATTGTTTAAGCTTAGAAAGGTAACTGATTAGTGAACAATGTTGCTATATTAACGTCTCCTGCCTTTCCATCTGAGCTTTTATTGTGTCGTGTATATTCAATTCTTCAGAATCACATAATTAAACTTTTTCAATAAAGCAGGTACCAATATTAAAGAGATTTTGAGATAATTAACGGCATACTGAGAGCACTTTTCGACAATCTGGAGAGCATTTGAGAAAGTATGGAGTGCAATAGAGATGAAGCCCCCGGGCCAAATCAATCGCTGAGGAAAAATTGGGGAATAGGGATTTTGCTGGCGCAAAAAAAATTAGCTTTAAAGGCGCAGACTCTATACCCTGGGTTAGACGGCATTTCTCAAATCTTGACCACACTCGAGGTGTACGCGTTTTTCTGCTGAAAACAAAATAAGCGGGAAACCGACTGGTACGGAGTTCTTGGCGTGAGCCCATCGGGCGGACGATGAAACGATAAGAAAACAATACCGAAAATTAGCTCTCTTGCTTCATCCCGATAAGAATAAATCGGTTGGCGCTGATAATGCTTTTAAGCTTATTTCTGAGGCCTGGGGTTTGTTATCAGATAAAGCTAAGAGGTTAGCATATAATCAAAGGAGGGGCTCAAGAGGAATCCCACAAAAAGTTCAGATGCCTACTGGTGGGCCCTCAGCACCACCACCGAGGGCAGCAAATGGAATTTTCAATTCTGCAAGCAGGATCCCAAGACCCAAAACAATACTCCTAAGCCGCCACCCCAAGCCAACTCCTAAAGAATCATCCTCTCAAAGGAATGACACATTTTGGACTATATGTCACCGTTGCAAGATGCATTATGAATATCTTATGATGTACCTAAACCATACTCTCCTTTGCCCTAATTGTCGCGGAAGCATTTATGGCTTCTGAGACGGTGCCACCTGTCAATTTTTCCAAGTCGTCTAATCAGGTTCCTCGTCAGCAGAAGCATCCTTCAAGTGTTCGCGTCCTCCTAGTCGACCTGTCCAAGATCCAGCAAGAAATGTTCCTGTTGCTCAAAAATCAGTACCAAACTCGTCTAGATATCCTCAGTATCAGCAGCGCACAACAGCCACTGCAGGTGGTACAGATTCTTCTATTGCAGCAACAGCTGCCAATGTTGTTCAGCAAGCACAACATAAGTTGAAGAGAGCATATACTGAATCTGCTGGGGGGGAGGTAAGTTCTCAAAAGAGAAGATTAGATGATGATCATGGGAAGTTTGGAATGAACTATAATGTGCCTCAGGGAAATGGTGCCTTCGGAATTTCTAGTGGGAGTGGGATTGCCCCAGGATCGAGGTATTATGGCTTTTCTGGGACATATCGCCAACCAAGCAGTACCTCAGATTTGACACCCATGGAGACCCGTAACATGTTGATAGCAAAGAGTAAAAAGGAGATTCTAACTAAGCTGAGGTCGTGGAGTTTAGAGACAAAAAAAAAGCAAGAAAGAGAGGCATAAAAGCCCTGCTAAGATTCAAAAACGGAATGGTGGGTTAACTGCTACCAAGCTTACACAAGTGGACGGTCAGAATAGCCCTTCTGATGATAATTTGAGTAAAGAGGAGGATACTGAAGCTGAAGCTGCTGCAACAATGAATGTTCCAGATCCCGATTTTCATGACTTTGACCAAGATAGAGCAGAAAGCTCTTTTGGGGGATAATGAAGTTTGGTCTGCCTATGATGACGATGATGGCATGCCTCGTTTTTTATGCTCTGGTCAACAAGGTGATTAGTAGGAATCCTCTTAAGTTGAGAATCAGCTGGCTTAACTCAAAATCGACCACTGAGTTCGGTACTATTGACTGGGTAGGCTCAGGTTTCTACAAAACATGTGGAGAATTCAGGGTCGGCAAATATGAAACCTGCAAATCTATGAACGCTTTCTCTCAGAAAGTTGTTTGGTCAAAGGGCCCTCGTGGTAGCATTATAGTAGTCCCTCAGAAGGGTGATGTTTGGGCACTCTATAAAAATTGGTCACCTGATTGGAACGAGCATACTCCCGATGAAGTTGTACACAATTATGAAATGGTAACAGTTCTGGATGACTACAAAGAGGGAAAGGGTGTTCGTGTGGCCTCGCTTATGAAAGTTGTTGGTTTCAAGACAGTATTTCGTCCAAATGTCGACCCAGAAGAAATCAAGAAGATACCGAATGAAGAAATGTTGCGTTTTTCCCATCGTGTCCCTAACCATTTCCTGACTGGTTTAGAATCTCCAGATGCTCCAAAGGGATGCCTGGAGCTCGATCCAGCGGCTACCCCGTTGGAACTGCTGCAGGTAATGACGAAAGATGATGAGGTGGCTGATAAAGGAAATGATACTAAAGAGGTACTGAAGAGTGTTCCAAATTGTAGTTTGAATGAGACTGGTGTAAATATTCCAGAAGATAGTCATGGGGAGTCTGAGTAGTGGGGGAAGGGGATTATTGAGTAGTAGGGGAAGACATTTTGCTAAAATATTCAACTAGATGTTGGGGAGATAGTTGGAGACTACATGTTTTGATTGGTTTTGCAATTGCACAAAGTTGACAAGCCTAATACCTTAGGAGACAATTGATTTTGCAATGGCATTTTGAAACTACAGTTAATATTGGCAAATCTATTTTATTATTGGTTTTCATGTCATGTTATGAGATTTAAGATTGTTACAGGCTATCATTTGCTAATCATATCGAGACTATAAGTTGAGAATTTTTTTTATTCGTTTGCATGTGGTGAAATTGATAGCGGCCTTTACATGTGGGATTTTTTTGTGTGTATTCAGTAAAAGAAGTGATGTCTTTATTTTGCATTTTCTTGTATTGTATGCTAGTGCTTAATTGAATCATTTTACATGAAAACCTAGTCTTTTATGATGCTCCCTGGTTTGAGCCAAAGTATTGGTTATTCATTCTTAGATATGACTTTGTTGTGTTGTTTGGGTTCAAGTAGCTATATATATATATATATTGATTCTCTTAGGTCATCTTGTTTCTTCAAGTTAGCTTATTGAGTCCTGACTCGTTTTTTAGTTGCGACTTAAAAGCATGGACTAATAGTTAAATAGTAGTAATTAAGATTGTAATTTCTTTTGAATAATGTATTAACCTAATTTTATGTTCCCTAATTACATGTGCATTCATGTGTAAGTGTGCCCCATTCAACTATAAATACCTAATAAATAAAATAACAAACACTTTTCATTGAACAAATTAATATTATCTTGGGAGAGTGACTCTAAGATACAAAGTCACTCCCCAAGTGACTCTAAGTACAAAGTTGTTTATTTTGACTCTAAGGTACAAAAATATGATTAAAAAGTCTAAGTTGTCATTCTGTCTATAAGTTGTTTATTTTGACTCTAAGGTACAAAAATATGATTAAAAAGTCTAAGTTGTCATTCTGTCTATTTTCTGCACTTCTGACACGTTTTTTGCACTTCTAACGCATTTTGGAGTGCAGTTTTTTTAATTTTCTGCACTACTAGGCCAATTTTGGAGTGCAATTTTTTTAATTTAATTTAAATTTCAGATTTTATAAAATTTGTATTTCGAATTTGCACTTTCTCAAAATAATATGTACTTTCCAAAAATGTGTATTTGATCAAAATAAAAAAAATAAAATTATGAATACATACAAAAATGAGATAAGGGGTGTTTTTTGTATAAATTGTATCTTAGATTAAACGTGCATGTTTCTTTGGGACGGATGGAGTATAATATATGAAATACAGTTTAGAATATAGAATTATGATTTATAAATTTGGATACGAAATTAACTATAAATTGCAACAGGAATATATTTTAGATCATAGACGACAGACGGAGGGAAACATTTTAGTTAATTTTCACGATCATGGAATAGATTAATTATATGGAATACATTAATTACTGGTTTTTAATTTTTATAATGATTAAATAATACTTGTTTCATATGAGGTTAAGGCCACGCATGTATATATTATTAGGGAATAAATCAATTAGTCAAATGATTTATTCCATGATTTTTGTAATTACTCAAATTGTAATTAATTGTGTCTTTGTATTTCCTTATTTACTTGTACATATTGTATTTATATAGTGAATCTTTCTCTATCACTAATCAACCGGTGATTAAACAATCTTGTTATGTTATAGTTGAAGAAGTTCCTCACTCTCCAGCTGAACCTATTCTCCGGTTGCATACCACCCTCCCGAAGCACCAAAGACTTCTCTTCCTCCAAATGGTTCAACCATCTCATTCTATGACCTTTCGAGGCGAAATCGGGAATCTTTAAACCTCGTTATATAGCCGACATAGCTACTACAAGTCTTCTTTTCTCGCCCTTTGCAGTCTCTACGGAACCTAAGGGGTTCAAATCTGCAAACAAAACATCCTCACGGGTTGCAAACTATGCGTGAAGAACTTGATGCTCTTCATTCCAATAACACTTGGGATTTGGTTCCCAGACCAACAGATTCGAATATTGTTGGCTCCAAATGGGTGTTCCGTACTAAGTATCTTTCTGATGGCTCTATAGAAAGGTCAAAGCCCGTCTAGTTGCTCAAGGTTTCACACAAATACCTGGCTTTGGTTTCTCTCATACCTTGATCCCGTCGTCAAAGGCCGCAATAAATCCGTGATTGTTCGGCTTTGGTCAGTTTCATCGAGGTTGGCCTTTACATCAACTGGATGTCAAGAATGCGTTTCTCCATGGTGTTCTTACAAAACTAGTTTATATGTCTCAGCCACCAGGGTGTATTGACCCTTGTTTCCCGAACCATGTTTGCAAGCTCAAGAAAACCCTCTATGGACTTCGTCAGGCTCCTCGTGCTTGGTTTGTTCGGTTCAGTGACTTTCTGCTCAGTCTGGGTTTTCATTGCAGTCGAGCTGATACTTCTTTGTTCTACTTTATTCGTAACAATATCACTATTTATCTACTTCTATATGTTGATGATATAATTGTTACAGGAAATGACTCGTCCTCCCTTACGAGGTTCATCACTCGAGTAAACAAAGAATTTGCTGTTAAAGACTTGGGCCAGCTGAATTATTTCCTTGGCCTCGAAGTCTCTCACTCCACTGATGGTTTGTTTCTCAGTCAAGCAAAGTATGCCAGTGAAATTCTCACTAAAGCTGATCTCTTGGATTCAAAACCAGTTGTTACTCCCCTCTTTGCAGGAGAGTCACTCGTTAGTACCGGGTCTCCTCATTCTGATCCAACTCTTTATCGCTCTCTTGTTGGAGCACTTCAGTATCTGACTATCACCAGACCTGATATTTCATTTGCTGTTAATCACGTCAGTCAATTTCTACAATCTCCTACTAAGGTGCACTTCCTTGCTGTGAAAAGAATCCTTCGCTACGTAAAGGGTACCCTTAATTTTGGCTTATCTTTCACTCGTAGCCCTGATTTTTCTATTGTCGGCTACTCCAATATGCCGACTGGGCTAGGTGTGTTGAGACTCTAGATCCACCTATGGCTATTCCATTTTTCTAGGTGGAAATTTGGTCTCCTGGAGTGCTAAAAAACAGTCAACCGTCTCCAAATCTAGCTGTGAATCGGAGTATCGAGCCTTGTCTAATGCTGCTCAAAAGGTGGTTTGAATTTCTCAGTTGTTACAAGAACTACAAGTCATGCCTCCATCCCGGCCTCTTCTTCTTTGTGACAACAAGATTGCCTTGTTTTTGAGCCAAAACCCTGTTGCACACAAAATGGCCAAACATATTGACATCGACTGTCACTTCATTCGGGAGTTAATCTCCTCGTCGCTTTTGACACTCGATTCGTGCCATCTCATCTTCAAATAGTCGACATCTTCACTAAGAGCCTTCCTCGCCCTAGTTTGAGTTTTTTTCCGTTCCAAGCTCGTGTTCAAATTCATCCACGACATCGCTTGGGGGGGTATTAGGGAATAAATCAATTAGTCAAATGATTTATTCCATGATTTTTTGTAATTTGTCAAATTGTAATTAACTGTGTCTTTGTATTTCCTTATTTACCTGTACACATTGTATTTATATAGTGGATCTTTCTCTATCACCAATCAACCGGTGATTAAACAATCTTGTTATATTTGTTAATCTGGACAAAACATAATTAAACAATGCATGTGCGTCCATGTTATGCCAGTATAATTTTTTTTATATATATAGTAAAATAAATTTGCTTGCTTGTAACATTTTAATATACTAAAAAAAAAAAATAGCATTGTCTTAAGTGACAAAATATTTTAATGTCATGATCATATATATTGTTAATGTAAAAAGCTTTTATGCTTAATGATTCCACTAATTACACATGCCCAAAGTCTCAAAGTGAAATGGTACTTATATATATACTCGATATTCAGGGTGTTATCAAACTCTATTTATTTAAATGTAGTTATTTTAATTATTTCTTTTAGGAAAAATAAAAGTGCATAATATTTAAAAATAGAGTGAGTCTCATGTGTATCCAAGTGCACTGTACACTCATAGTGCATTTTAGAAACATGCAACTTGTTACACTAAAAAATGTAATTTGTTTAATTACAATGAACCGTGCAACTATTTTTTTCATATTAATAATTGCACGGTTCAATTTAAACAAATTGTATCTTTCAGTATAATAAGGTACATGTTTCTAAAATACACTATGAGTGCACGTACGGTGCACTTGGATGCATTCAAGACTAAGCCTTAAAATACGTTGCTTTTGATGAAATCATTAACTTAAGAATACTAGTATTTCTACCATGCGATATGCACAGTTTGAATATTAAAAATTTAACGCAAGATGAATTATGATACAAATTTAAACTAAATTTATTATGTATATATACGCACTGATTTTTTTTAACTAATATATACATTTAATGAAATAATATATATATATATATATTTGAGAATCACACAATAATAAAATTAAGTAGATAATCTATATCTATATATATAATAGAAAAAACTGACCCAAATTTAGCAAGCATTGGATTTTCCTGCAAAAAATTATTGCCAAATTAAAAAACTAGTCTTTTAAAAAAATATTAACAAATAATAATGGATTGAGAAAAAATCTTTGAATTTTTTTAAATAAATATTAATAAATAATAATGGGAAAAAAAATCTTAAGTCTTGGGAAAAAATAAAAATCTTTTATCAAATTGTTCTTTGGAAAAAACTAAAAATCTTTTCCTAGTGAATATCTTTGGAATAAATATTAACAAATAATAATGAAAAAAAATCTTAATCCTTGAAAAAAAAATCTTTTTGGGAATAAATATTACTCCCTCCGTCCCATGAGGATTTGAATACTGAAAATGACACGCAAACCAATTAAAGTAGACTTTAGTGGGTTTGAGTGGAATAAAAGACAAAAACTTGTATGCAATATTGCATACAAGCCTTAGGTGCAATTGTAGTGCAATTGGGCTTTTTAATTTTTTGCGGGTCAGGGATTGGGCCAAGGTATATTGCTGGCGGTTCATGGGTCTCTTCTTCCTCGTATCACGCAACAATCAGCGCAACCAGATTTCATCTTTTTCCCCGTGTCGCAACAAACGAGATCAGATCTCCTTTTGATTTTTACGGCGCTGCGTTTCTAGGTTTCTTCTTCATTTTCTCTTGTTCTTCTTTTTCTTTTTTTCTCTTCCACATTCTTCTCGCTTTCTTCAATTTTCTCATCCTCACAAATCTACAGATCCTTTAGTTCTTTTTTCTCTTGATTTTCTAATGCAATCTTTCAGATCCTTCTACAACCTTTATACTGTTCTTTAAATCTGTAATTTTTGACTGAATTTTTTTTCGCGCTTGTACTGTTTTTTGTTCATGTAGTAACACTTTTTTGCTCATAGTTTAATACTCTTTTGTTCATGTAGTAACATATCAAGTTGTTCTTTAAATCTGTAATTTTAGACTTGAGATTTCTTTTTCGCACAGATCTTGGTTTTATTCATGTGGTAACACGTTTTTCTTCATAAGGTATCACTTTTTTGTTCATGTAGTAACACATCAAGTTGTTCTTTTAAATTCTTTTCACGCTTGTACTGGTTTTGTTCATGTGGTAACACATTTTTCTTCATTGAGTAACACTTTTTTGTTTATGTAGTAACACTTATTTTTTTAGTAATATGTAACACTGTATACATGTCGTACTATGTTAATAATCATGTATTACCATATGAACAACAATGTGTTACCTTATGAAAATTTATGTGTTACGTTATGCTTTAATACATATTACGTAAGATATGAAGTTATTTCAATATAACAATGTAGCATAGATGTAGTCACACACAAAAACTTGACTAAAAAAATTAAAAATTACGTGCTCAATAAAAATTGAACCTGCAACCAAATACCTTAACAACAGACCTGAACCACTAGACTACAACACAATTTGATAAAAATATCCTTGCATAAATATGTAATTGATAAATAGCCAAGCGATCCGCCTAGGGGTGGAGGAAATACCGAAAATACCGGTATACCGCACTTACCGTACCGAAAAATATCGATTTTATCGAAATTTTCGGTATACCGAAATTTTCGGTACGGTACCATACCGTACCGAAAATTTTGGTACGATAACGGTATGAAAATATAGAAAATTTCGGTATACCGAAATACCGAAATATTTCGGTATACCTAAATATTTTTGGTATATCGAAAAAATTTCCGGTATACCGGAAAAATATACCGGTATACCGAAAAAATTTCGGTATACCGAAAATATTTCCGGTATACCGGTATATATTGAAATTTCGGTACGGTATCGGTATGTAATATCGGCATACCGAATTTTCGGTACGACAACGGTATGAAATTTTTCGGTATCGAAAATTTTGGTGCAGTAACGGTATGGCGAGAAAATTTTCGGTATGCCGTACCGTCCACCCCTAGATCCGCCCAACCTACTCAGCCCGTCCGACCCGCCACATAACCCGTGAGTTTTTATTTAATTTGCTTTAATTATGGTGTATTGAACATACCACTATTGTACAATATTTCACAAGAGCCCTACTCGGATTAAAATAAAGGTGTTGTGAGTGTATTAATATTATGTTTATTTCCATTTTGGGAATGTTCAAGTAATGTTGAGACGTCCAAATAAGACAAGTGTTCAAGCAATCAAGGGACGGAGGGAGTAATAAATAATAATGAAGAAAAATCTTAATTCTTGGGAAAAAAATAATTTTTTTTATTAAACTTTTCTTTGGAAAAAAATAAAAATCTTTTGCTAATGAATTAAGAAAAAATAAAAATCTTTGGAACATTTATATAGTACATTATTAATAAAAAAATATTAACAAATAATAATTGATTGGGTAAAATTTTTTTTGGAATATATAATATAGTGTATTATTGGATTTTTTTTAGAATAAATAATAATTAATTGGATAAAAATCTTTGGAATATATAGTATATATATTTTCATATAATTGATTGAGAAAAATCTTTGGAATGGTGAAATTGGGGAACAAATCTTTGGAATATGGGAAAGATCTTTGGAATAAATATTAATAAATTATAACGGATTGAGAAAAAAATTTGAAAAAAAATGTTGAATATTTTTAAAAAAAATATATAATATATTTTTACAAACTCATAGTAATTTTAAATTTTCGGAGAGAATAATATTTTCTTTATAAAAAAAATATCTTCAATTAATAGATTTTGATAAACTTCTACTTTTATATATTTAGAGATTTATAAAAAAATTACTTTTCAACAACTTTACAAATAAGTCCTTATTGCGTTGGATAGATTTTAGCTAGGCTCGAGTTGGAATGCTATAAAAGTTTTCATGTTAGGATTGTAAAATTACTTCACAAGCGGAATTACTTTTAATTAGTTGATGGAAGGGAATAGTATACTTTGAAATGTAGATTTTACGTAATAAAAAGATTCCATATTTTTTAAAAAGTTTAAATTTATAAAGAGGTATAAAATCAATTTATTTATAAATTTTAGAAAGATTTGATATCAATTAATTTATATTAACTTCCTTGTAAATAAAGATGATTCATATCCTTAAAAATCACATTGATTTGACATAAAAAAATTACTTTATTTAAATTACTTCACTCCAGCCCACGACCTCATCTCGATATTAAAAATAAAAATTGGGGCAGTATTATTTAGATACAAAATGGTAGGACTTATATCAATTAGATGCAAACCAATCTCCCCCTTTCAATTAACTACAATAGAGGATGTGTCAAGACAAACATACCCTTAATTCAAAAAAAAAGAAGGAAAATAGCAGTTCTGAAATACCTTTTTTTTTCTACCTCCAATAATTCAGTTGGATGCAATTTTTGAACACGCAAACACATTTCCAAAACCCTTCTCACCCATTTTTCAACCGAAAAATCCTGAATCAAATTATTCACATAAAATAAAAATCCTAGAGCTACATCCCCATTTTTCGTCATATTTATTTTTTACACCAGCACAAAATAAATTTAATCACTTTGCAAAACAGTTTACTAATTATAGAAATGGAAAAGAAGTAAATTTGCACAAACGAAGAAACAATATTTGCACAAACGTACGTAACGAATATTTGAATAAACGTAACAAATATTTGCACAAATTAAAAAAAAAGGAAAAATTCCAACTCCACCTTCTACAGGCCAACATCACAAAAACCAAAAAAAAAATCTTGCAGCGAATCGTCCACCATCTCCCTTCCTTCATTTTCCAGTTTCTTCAATCGCCACGACCTTCCACGTCGTCTCGGCGCCTCCACTCACCACACCACAAAAGCCCCCATCCGGACTCCCAACGAATCTCCAACAAACATCACACTCCCCCCATTCTCGTCACACTCACCGCCATTAAACCTGCAACCCACCATCACCTCTAATTTAAAAAATCCCAGAATCAAATTAACCGAACAACGAAATCAATCAATCAACTAATTAAATTACCTAGGGATTTAGCAATTGGAAGGCGCCATCAAGATTCTTGAGGTAATCCAGATCGTGGCTTCAACATTTCGCGAAAATACATTTGCACAAACGCATAAAAATTTGCACAGATCCGACTCTTGCCTTCTACAAATATTCCGCGCGGATTCTTGCAGATCCGCCTCACAAATCGCCGCCAACACCTCACTCCCCGCCATCATCACCAACAGATCCCCCAAAAGAAAAACCATCGCCGCCACCGCACAAAAACCACATAACCGCTAACATCCACTCCCGCCATCACAGACACCCCGCTTGGATCAGACAGACACGCCGTTCCCTTCAGAACCCCCACCCGACAACCCTTGCATAAAACGCCGCCACCGCCGCCTGATCTCCTCATTCCCATCGATGACCAAATAAAGCAGAATGAGAGAGAGGGTAAGGTAGAGAGAGAGGGGCGAGGGAGAGAGAGAGAGGGTGGAACCAGCATTACCGCTTATCTCAGAGGCCGACGGCAGCTGTAGGTGCCGTTGTTCGTGATTCTGCGGAATTTGAGAGAAAGGCTGGTGGTTTTAGAGAGAGAATGATGGATTTTGAGATAGAATTGTAATTATATAACCGGTTGATAGGTTTTCAAAATGGAGGGTATTTTTGGTTTTTTGGAAGCCATTTTGTATCTAAGAGATATAAAGGTTTTTAAGTGTATTAGAGTGTAATATTACCTAAAATTTTGTATCTCCTTGATATTCCCCCATAAAAATTTAACTACTTTATAAGAATAAAAAATATTTCTCTCAAATTAACAAGGAATTTATAAGTTTTATTAGTCAAACACTTAAACTAATTATAATCTATTCATAAATAGTTTTAGAATTTTTAAAATGTTAAAAAAATGAATTTAATCAAAAAGAGACTAAAGGTCCGCTTAATTAAGAGTAATGAAAGGAGGTAATGGAAACTATTCCTATTAATATTGGTTTACATTTTTAATACACATGTAATAAAAATAAAAAATAATAACAAAATAATTAATAATTCCATAATAATTAACCACTCAATAATATTCATTGTCATTCTCAATTCATATTTAAGTTTTATTGCCACCAAGCCGATCTCTTAAAAAAGCAAATGATTGCATTTGAGTGAAAAGATTATTGATTGGTGTAAATACTAATAGACAAGATTTTGGTTTCCAAAAAAAAAAATAAAAATAGACAAGATTTTAATTAGAGTGAAATTAATATTAAATTGAGGGGTGAGAAAAGGGAAATAATTAGTGGGCGAATGAAGGGACATTTTAATAGTCAAAGTAGAAAAGATTTAAGAGGAGACGCATTAAATAAAAGGGATTGAGAGTTTTTATAATTAAGGTAGAGTGAAGGAGTGATTAATTATTAATTATGGTAATCTAGTTTTGAGGAAAAAGACAAATAGTACGACCAAAATCTTGACCTTGGCAGTTGGCATGATTGATTTTGACAATCTCCCTCCTAAATTACACATGATCGCCTAAACCCCATTACATACCCCTACCCCTACTCCTATATATATATAAGGCTATGCTGCCCTGCTTTTTTGTTCATCTTCTCATATTCGCTCAAGAATTAAAAAAAGCATCTGCTGTAAGTCTTCTAATTACCGCTTTCTCTCTATCATTATGATCTAATCTATCTTCCAAATTCCTCATTCAATCTTTCTCTCCATGTAATCATATTAAGGTGGTGTTTTGAAACATTGCTCGATCAAGAAGTATTTATTTTTTTAAAAAATTCGGGTTTACCAACTTAAAAAATAAATATGTCTCACTATTTTAGTTGTGTTTCAAAACATGTCATAAGCGTATATATGATTGTGGTGAGAAATTGAAATAACTCGTGATCTTAATTAAATTAGTTTAGATATCTTATTACAGAATGATAAATGACTTGTAAACTTTACATCTTTTCAAACGCTTCTAAATTAATAAATGCTATATATGTATAGTACTGGTGTGCTGCAGACAGAGACAGGAATATTACCGTTGGGTGCCGTTGGAATTTGGAAGTGGTAGTTGATATAATAAAACTAAAATATCGCATGCATGAAATGAAACACTATGATTCTGAGACTGTTGAAAATGAACGATGTTTGAAAACCAAATTTATTATCAATTTATGTCGGTGTTAGTGGAAATTTGAGATTATGATTAAGACAATTAGTATAATAGGGAGTATTTGTTTATGTGTTTTCACACACACCTTTTCTATCAGCGTTGAGTCACCCGACTTGGACTTTATTCTTTTATAAATATACTTATTATACAAATACTTGTCCAAAAAGTTACTGAGAAATTATTTTTAATTAAGATTTCTTACGAATTTAATTATCTTTTTTCTGTTTGGCCCACATTTGCACACATGGCCTAGCCACCCGTGAATTTTTTTTTATTTATTTATTATTATTAATGTAATTTCTTAGTAATTATATACTGGTGTGGTATTGCCATTTGGGTAATTAGTACTAGCTTTTAGAACATACTTAAGCGGCGGTTGCAAACAGTATGAAAAGTGGTAGAATCACTTATTTTTCAAAAGCTTCTTCTCCAAGCTTTTGAAAAGAAGTGATTCTAGAAGCTGTAACTTGTGTTTGCAAACACACCCTCACACACACAACTTCTCCCTTCTGAGAAAAGGAGTTTATTCTCCTTTTGTTTTGCTGCATGATTGAAGAGAAACGTGATACGAGGGACGAATATTGATACAGGCTTAAAAAAATGGAGAGGCACTGCAATTTGTAAAGACATTAAGACACACTCGTCTCTTCCAATTTTTTAAATTTAAATGCAAAAATTTTGGCATATTGCTATGCATCATTTTCTGTTTATTTAGCCACATGTAAAATAAAAATCAGAGGCATTTAAAAAGATAAAACACTGTGTTTTAATCTTTTAAGTGTGATTTATCTTGTCCGCTGCTTACCCACTTTCTCTTTCATCCGTTGTTTTCACTTCTTGTCTGTATCTCTGCTCACTTTATTCACTATTGCCAGCTTTTCTCAGACAGCTTCTACTGCTTCTAAATACCTGCCCTGTTAAAATTGGATACAGAGTCACATCTTTCTCCAGACATCAAGAAATTCTCTTATCCTTGTCAGCTATTTCCATGTCGCGATGTTTCTGTGTTATTATGTTCCATTGTTTGTTAAAAATAAAATGGTCAGTACTGGTTTAACTGATTAGTTTTCTTTTCTGTTTTACGATGCAAATGAAATTTTAAAACCCCACCTTATTCTCTTCTTTCCTTAATTGATATGCTTGGTTTCATTTGGTGCGACTGATTGGTCGTACCCTTTCCTTTTGCCTTTTTTGTTTGACATTATTATGATGCACTTAACCATATGATGTTTTAATCGTGATATTGTAACTTGTTATGCTAAATTGGTATTGTTTAAGCTTAGAAAGGTAACTGATTAGTGAACAATGTTGCTATATTAACGTCTCCTGCCTTTCCATCTGAGCTTTTATTGTGTCGTGTATATTCGAATTCTTCAGAATCACATAATTAAACTTTTTCAATAAAGCAGGTACCAATATTAAATAGATTTTGAGATAATTAACGGCATACTGAGAGCACTTTTGACAATCTGGAGAGCATTTGAGAAAGTATGGAGTGCAATAGAGATGAAGCCCTCCGGGCCAAATCAATCGCTGAGGAAAAATTGGGGAATAGGGATTTTGCTGGCGCAAAAAAATTCGCCTTAAAGGCGCAGACTCTATACCCTGGGTTAGACGGCATTTCTCAAATCTTGACCACACTCGAGGTGTACGTTTCTGCTGAAAACAAAATAAGCGGGGAAACCGACTGGTACGGAGTTCTTGGCGTGAGCCCATCGGCGGACGATGAAACGATAAGAAAACAATACCGAAAATTAGCTCTCTTGCTTCATCCCGATAAGAATAAATCGGTTGGCGCTGATAATGCTTTTAAGCTTATTTCTGAGGCCTGGGGTTTGTTATCAGATAAAGCTAAGAGGTTAGCATATAATCAAAGGAGGGGCTCAAGAGGAATCCCACAAAAAGTTCAGATGCCTACTGGTGGGCCCTCAGCACCACCACCGAGGGCAGCAAATGGAATTTTCAATTCTGCAAGCAGGATCCCGAAGACCCAAAACAATACTCCTAAGCCGCCACCCCCGAAGCCAACTCCTAAAGAATCATCCTCTCAAAGGAATGACACATTTTGGACTATATGTCACCGTTGCAAGATGCATTATGAATATCTTATGATGTACCTAAACCATACTCTCCTTTGCCCTAATTGTCGTGAAGCATTTATGGCTTCTGAGACGGTGCCACCTGTCAATTTTTCCAAGTCGTCTAATCAGGTTCCTCGTCAGCAGAAGCATCCTTCAAGTGTTCGTCCTCCTAGTCGACCTGTCCAAGATCCAGCAAGAAATGTTCCTGTTGCTCGAAAATCAGTACCAAACTCGTCTAGATATCCTCAGTATCAGCAGCGTACAACAGCCACTGCAGGTGGTACAGATTCTTCTATTGCAGCAACAGCTGCCAATGTTGTTCAGCAAGCACAACATAAGTTGAAGAGAGCATATACTGAATCTGCTGGGGGGGAGGTAAGTTCTCAAAAGAGAAGATTAGATGATGATCATGGGAAGTTTGGAATGAACTATAATGTGCCTCAGGGAAATGGTGCCTTCGGAATTTCTAGTGGGAGTGGGATTGCCCCAGGATCGAGGTATTATGGCTTTTCTGGGACATATCGCCAACCAAGCAGTACCTCAGATTTGACACCCATGGAGACCCGTAACATGTTGATAGCAAAGAGTAAAAAAGGAGATTCTAACTAAGCTGAGGTCGTGGAGTTTAGAGACAAAAGAAAGCAAGAAAGAGAGGCATAAAAGCCCTGCTAAGATTCAAAACGGGAATGGTGGGTTAACTGCTACCAAGCTTACACAAGTGGAAGGTCAGAATAGCCCTTCTGATGATAATTTGAGTAAAGAGGAGGATACTGAAGCTGAAGCTGCTGCAACAATGAATGTTCCAGATCCCGATTTTCATGACTTTGACCAAGATAGAGCAGAAAGCTCTTTCGGGGATAATGAAGTTTGGTCTGCCTATGATGACGATGATGGCATGCCTCGTTTTTATGCTCTGGTCAACAAGGTGATTAGTAGGAATCCTATTAAGTTGAGAATCAGCTGGCTTAACTCAAAATCGACCACTGAGTTCGGTACTATTGACTGGGTAGGCTCAGGTTTCTACAAAACATGTGGAGAATTCAGGGTCGGCAAATATGAAACCTGCAAATCTATGAACGCTTTCTCTCAGAAAGTTGTTTGGTCAAAGGGCCCTCGTGGTAGCATTATAGTAGTCCCTCAGAAGGGTGATGTTTGGGCACTCTATAAAAATTGGTCACCTGATTGGAACGAGCATACTCCCGATGAAGTTGTACACAATTATGAAATGGTAACAGTTCTGGATGACTACAAAGAGGGAAAGGGTGTTTGTGTGGCCTCACTTATGAAAGTTGTTGGTTTCAAGACGGTATTTCGTCCCAAATTCGACCCAGAAGAAATCAAGAAGATACCGAATGAAGAAATGTTGCGTTTTTCCCATCGTGTCCCTAACCATTTGCTGACTGGTTTAGAATCTCCAGATGCTCCAAAGGGATGCCTGGAGCTCGATCCAGTAGCTACCCCGTTGGAACTGCTGCAGGTAATGACGAAAGATGACGAGGTGGCTGATAAAGGAAATGATACTATAGAGGTACTGAAGAGTGTTCAAAATTGTAGTTTGAATGAGACTGGTGTAAATATTCCAGATGATAGTCATGGGGAGTCTGAGTAGTGGGGGAAGGGGATTATTGAGTAGTAGGGGAAGACATTTTGCTAAAATATTCAACTAGATGTTGGGGAGATAGTTGGAGACTACATGTTTTGATTGGTTTTGCAATTGCACAAAGTTGACAAGCCTAATACCTTAGGAGACAATTGATTTTGCAATGGCATTTTGAAACTACAGTTAATATTGGCAAATCTATTTTATTATTGGTTTTCATGTCATGTTATGAGATTTAAGATTGTTACAGGCTATCATTGCTAATCATATCGAGACTATAAGTTGAGAATTTTTTTTATTCGTTTGCATGTGGTGAAATTGATAGCGGCCTTTACATGTGGGATTTTTTGTGTGTATTCAGTAAAAGAAGTGATGTCTTTATTTTGCATTTTCTTGTATTGTATGCTAGTGCTTAATTGAATCATTTTACATGAAAACCTAGTCTTTTATGATGCTCCCTGGTTTGAGCCAAAGTATTGGTTATTCATTCTTAGATATGACTTTGTTGTGTTGTTTGGGTTCAAGTAGCTATATATATATATATATTGATTCTCTTAGGTCATCTTGTTTCTTCAAGTTAACTTATTGAGTCCTGACTCGTTTTTTAGTTGCGACTTAAAAGCATGGACTAATAGTTAAATAGTAGTAATTAAGATTGTAATTTCTTTTGAATAATGTATTAACCTAATTTTATGTTCCCTAATTACATGTGCATTCATGTGTAAGTGTGCCCCGTTCAACTATAAATACCTAATAAATAAAATAACAAACACTTTTCATTGAACAAATTAATATTATCTTGGGAGAGTGACTCTAAGATACAAAGTCACTCCCCAAGTGACTCTAAGTACAAAGTAATTTATTTTGACTCTAATGTACAAAAATATGATTAAAAAGTCTAAGTTGCCATTCTGTCTATTTTCTGCACTTCTGACACGTTTTTTGCACTTCTAACGCATTTTGGAGTGCAGTTTTTTTAATTTTCTGCACTACTAGGCCAATTTTGGAGTGCAATTTTTTTAATTTAGTTTAAATTTCAGATTTTATAAAATTTGTATTTCGAATTTGCACTTTCTCAAAATAATATGTACTTTCCAAAAATGTGTATTTGATCAAAAAAAAAAAATAAAATTATGAATACATACAAAAATGAGATAAGGGGTGTTTTTTGTATAAATTGTATCTTAGATTAAACGTGCACGTTTCTTTGGGACGGAGGGAGTATAATATATGAAATACAGTTTAGAATATAGAATTATGATTTATAAATTTGGATACGAAATTAACTATAAATTGCAACAGGAATATATTTTAGATCATAGACGACAGACGGAGGGAAACATTTTAGTTAATTTTCACGATCATGGAATAGATTAATTATATGGAATACATTAATTACTGGTTTGTAATTTTTATAATGATTAAATAATACTTGTTTCATATGAGGTTAAGGCCACGCATGTATATATTATTAGGGAATAAATCAATTAGTCAAATGATTTATTCCATGATTTTTGTAATTACTCAAATTGTAATTATTTGTGTCTTTGTATTTCCTTATTTACTTGTACATATTGTATTTATATAGTGGATCTTTCTCTATCACCAATCAACCGGTGATTAAACAATCTTGTAATGTTATAGTTGAAGAAGTTCCTCACTCTCCAGCTGAACCTATTCTCCGGTTGCATACCACCCTCCCGAAGCACCATCACCTGCTTCTCTTCCTCCAGTGGTTCAACCATCTCATTCTATGACAACTCGGGCGAAATCGGGAATCTTTAAACCTCGTTATATAGCCGACATAGCTACTACAAGTCTTCTTTCTGCCCTTGCAGTCTCTACGGAACCTAATGGGTTCAAATCTGCAGCAAAACATCCTCACTGGCTTGCAGCTATGCGTGAAGAACTTGATGCTCTTCATTCCAATAACACTTGGGATTTGGTTCCCAGACCAACAGATTCGAATATTGTTGGCTCCAAATGGGTTTTCCGTACTAAGTATCTTTCTGATGGCTCTATAGAAAGGTACAAACCCCGTCTAGTTGCTCAAGGTTTCACACAAATACCTGGCTTTGATTTCTCTCATACCTTCAGTCCTGTCGTCAAGGCTGCAACAGTCCGTATTGTTCTGGCTTTGGCTGTTCATCGAGGTTGGCCTTTACATCAACTGGATGTCAAGAATGCGTTTCTCCATGGTGTTCTTACAAAACTAGTTTATATGTCTCAGCCACCAGGGTGTATTGACCCTTGTTTCCCGAACCATGTTTGCAAGCTCAAGAAAACCCTATATGGACTTCGTCAGGCTCCTCGTGCTTGGTTTGTTCGGTTCAGTGACTTTCTGCTCAGTCTGGGTTTTCATTGCAGTCGAGCTGATACTTCTTTGTTCTACTTTATTCGTAACAATATCACTATTTATCTACTTCTATATGTTGATGATATAATTGTTACAGGAAATGACTCGTCCTCCCTTACGAGGTTCATCACTCGAGAAAACAAAGAATTTGCTGGTAAAGACTTGGGCCAGCTGAATTATTTCCTTGGCCTCGAAGTCTCTCACTCCACTGATGGTTTGTTTCTCAGTCAAGCAAAGTATGCCAGTGAAATTCTCACTAAAGCTGATATCTTGGATTCAAAACCAGTTGCTACTCCCCTCTTTGCAGGAGAGTCACTCGTTAGTACCGGGTCTCCTCATTCTGATCCAACTCTTTATCGCTCTCTTGTTGGAGCACTTCAGTATCTGACTATCACCAGACCTGATATTTCATATGCCGTTAATCACGTCAGTCAATTTCTACAATCTCCTACTGAGGTGCACTTCCTTGCTGTGAAAACAATCCTTCGCTACGTAAAGGGTACCCTTAATTTTGGCTTATCTTTCACTCGTGGCCCTGATTTTTCTATTGTCGGCTACTCCAATATGCCGACTGGGCTAGGTGTGTTGAGACTCTCGATCCACCTATGGCTATTCCATTTTTCTAGGTGGAAATTTGGTCTCCTGGAGTGCTAAAAAGCAGTCAACCGTCTCCAAATCTAGCTGTGAATCGGAGTATCGAGCCTTGTCTAATGCTGCTCAAAAGGTGGTTTGAATTTCTCAGTTGTTACAAGAACTACAAGTCATGCCTCCATCCCGGCCTCTTCTTCTTTGTGACAACAAGATTGCCTTGTTTTTGAGCCAAAACCCTGTTGCACACAAAATGGCCAAACATATTGACATCGACTGTCACTTCATTCGGGAGTTAATCTCCTCTGGCTGCCTTGACACTCAGTTCGTGCCATCTCATCTTCAAATAGCTGACATCTTCACTAAGAGCCTTCCTCGTCCTAGTTTGAGCTTTTCCGTTCCAAGCTCTGTGTTCAAATTCATCCACGACATCGCTTGAGGGGGGGTATTAGGGAATAAATCAATTAGTCAAATAATTTATTCCATGATTTTTGTAATTAGTCAAATTGTAATTAACTGTGTCTTTGTATTTCCTTATTTACCTGTACACATTGTATTTATATAGTGGATCTTTCTCTATCACCAATCAACCGGTGATTAAACAATCTTGTTATATTTGTTAATCTGGACAAAACATAATTAAACAATGCATGTGCGTTGCCAGTATAATTTTTTTTTATATATATAGTAAAATAAATTTGCTTGCTTGTAACATTTTAATATACTAAAAAAAAAAAATAGCATAGTCTTAAGTGACAAAATATTTTAATGTCATGATCATATATATTGTTAATGTAAAAAGCTTTTATGCTTAATGATTCCACTAATTACACATGCCCAAAGTCTCAAAGTGAAATGGTACTTATATATATACTCGATATTCAGGGTGTTATCAAACTCTATTTATTTAAATGTAGTTATTTTAATTATTTCTTTTAGGAAAAATAAAAGTGCATAATATTTAAAAATAGAGTGAGTCTCATGTGTATCCAAGTGCACTGTACACTCATAGTGCATTTTAGAAACATGCAACTTGTTACACTAAAAAATATAATTTGTTTAATTACAATGAACCGTGCAACTATTTTTTTCATATTAATAATTGCACGGTTCAATTTAAACAAATTGTATCTTTCAGTATAATAAGATACATGTTTCTAAAATACACTATGAGTGCACGTACGGTGCACTTGGATGCATTCAAGACTAAGCCTTAAAATACATTGCTTTTGATGAAATCATTAACTTAAGAATACTAGTATTTCTACCATGCGATATGCACAGTTTGAATTTTAAAAATTTAACGCAAGATGAATTATGATACAAATTTAAACTAAATTTATTATGTATATATACGCACTGATTTTTTTTAAACTAATATATACATTTAATGAAATATATATATTTATATATATATATATATATATATTTGAGAATCACACAATAATAAAATTAAGTAGATAATCTATATCTATATATATAATAGAAAAAATTGACCCAAATTTAGCAAGCATTGGATTTTCCTGCAAAAAAATATTGCCAAATTAAAAAACTAGTCTTTTAAAAAAATATTAACAAATAATAATGGATTGAGAAAAAATCTTTGAATTTTTTTAAATAAATATTAATAAATAATAATGGGAAAAAAATCTTAAGTCTTGGGAAAAAATAAAAATCTTTTATCAAATTGTTCTTTGGAAAAAACTAAAAATCTTTTCCTAGTGAATATCTTTGGAATAAATATTAACAAATAATAATGAAAAAAAATCTTAATCCTTGAAAAAAAAAATCTTTTTGGGAATAAATATTACTCCCTCCGTCCCATGAGGACTTGAACACTGAAAATGACACACAAACCAATTAAAGTAGACTTTAGTGAGTTTGAGTGGAATAAAAGACAAAAACTTGTATGCAATATTGCATACAAGCCTTAGGTGCAACTGTAGTGCAATTGGGCTTTTTAATTTTTCGCGGGTCAGGGATTGAGCCAAGGTATATTGCTGGCAGGTCATGGGTCTCTTCTTCCTCGTATCACGCAACAATCAGCGCAACCAGATTTCATCTTTTTCCCCGTGTCGCAACAAACGCGACCAGATCTCCTTTTGATTTTTACGGCGCTGCGTTTCTAGGTTTCTTCTTCATTTTCTCTTGTTCTTCTTTTTCTTTTTTTCTCTTCCACATTCTTCTCGCTTTCTTCAATTTTCTCATCCTCACAAATCTACAGATCCTTTAGTTCTTTTTTCTCTTGATTTTCTAATGCAATCTTTCAGATCCTTCTACAACCTTTATACTGTTCTTTAAATCTGTAATTTTTGACTGAATTTTTTTTCGCGCTTGTACTGTTTTTTGTTCATGTAGTAACACTTTTTTGCTCATAGGTTAATACTCTTTTGTTCATGTAGTAACATATCAAGTTGTTCTTTAAATCTGTAATTTTAGACTTGAGATTTCTTTTCGCGCTTGTACTGGTTTTATTCATGTGGTAACACGTTTTTCTTCATAAGGTATCACTTTTTTGTTCATGTAGTAACACATCAAGTTGTTCTTTAAATTCTTTTCACGCTTGTACTGGTTTTGTTCATGTGGTAACACATTTTTCTTCATTGGGTAACACTTTTTTGTTTATGTAGTAACACTTATTTTTTTAGTAATATGTAACACTGTATACATGTCGTACTATGTTAATAATCATGTATTACCATATGAACAACAATGTGTTACCTTATGAAAATTTATGTGTTACGTTATGCTTTAATACATATTACGTAAGATATGAAGTTATTTCAATATAACAATGTAGCATAGATGTAGTCACACACAAAAACTTGACTAAAAAAATTAAAAATTACGTGCTCAATAAAAATTGAACCTGCAACCAAATACCTTAACAACAGACCTGAACCACTAGACTACAACACAATTTGATAAAAATATCCTTGCATAAATATGTAATTGATAAATAGCCAAGCGATCACTTTAGGGGTGGAGGAAATACCGAAAAAAATCTTGGGTATATCAAGACTTATCTACATTAAAAAATATCGATTTTATCGAAATTTTTGGTATACCAAAATTTTCGATGCGGTACCATACCGCATCAAAAAATTTTGGTACGATATAAAGATGAAAATATAGAAAATTTTTAAGTATACCGAAATCAAAAAATTTTCGGTATACCTAAATATTTTTGGTATATCGAAAAAATTTCCCAGATATCGAAAAAATATATATCTAAAAAAAATTTATATCGAAAATATTTCGATAGATAACGGTATATATATTGAAATTTTCGATGCGGTATCGGTATGTAATATCGATATCCGAAAAAATTTGATGATAACCGAATTTTCGCAGACGACAACAACGGTATGAAATTTTCCGATATCGAAAATTTGATCTAAGAATCAGATGATATGAGAAAAATTTTCGATTATGCCGCATCGGGCCGTCCCCCAAAGATCCGCCCAACCTACTCAGCCCGTCCGACCCGCCACATAACCCGTGAGTTTTTATTTAATTTGCTTTAATTATGGTGTATTGAACATACCATTATTGTACAATATTTCACAAGAGCCCTACTCGGATTAAAATAAAGGTGTTGTGATTGTATTAATATTATGTTTATTTCCATTTTGGGAATGTTCAAGTAATGTTGAGACGTCCAAATAAGGCAAGTGTTCCAGCAATCAAGGGACGGAGGGAGTAATAAATAATAATGAAGAAAAATCTTAATTCTTGGGAAAAAAATAATTTTTTTTATTAAACTTTTTTTTGGAAAAAAATAAAAATCTTTTGCTAATGAATTAAGAAAAAATAAAAATCTTTGGAACATTTATATAGTACATTATTAATAAAAAAATATTAACAAATAATAATTGATTGGGTAAAAATCTTTTTGGAATATATAATATAGTGTATTATTGGATTTTTTTTTAGAATAAATATTAATAAATAATAATTAATTGGATAAAAATCTTTGGAATATATAGTATATATATTTTCATATAATTGATTGAGAAAAATCTTTGGAATGGTGAAATTGGGAAACAAATCTTTGGAATATGGGAAAGATCTTTGGAATAAATATTAATAAATTATAACGAATTGAGAAAAAAATTTGAAAAAAAATGTTGAATATTTTTAAAAAAAATATATAATATATTTTCACAAACTCATAGTAATTTTAAATTTTCGGAGAGAATAATATTTTCTTTATAAAAAAAATATCATAAATTAATAGATTTTGATAAACTTCTACTTTTATATATTTAGAGGTTTATAAAAAAATTACTTTTCAACAACTTTACAAATAAGTACTTATTGCGTTGGATAGATTTTAGCTAGGCTCGAGTTGGAATGCTATAAAAGTTTTCATGTTAGGATTGTAAAATTACTTCACAAGCGGAATTACTTTTAATTAGTTGATGGAAGGGAATAGTATACTTTGAAATGTAGATTTTACGTAATAAAAAGATTCCATATTTTTTAAAAAGTTTAAATTTATAAAGAGGTATAAAATCAATTTATTTATAAATTTTAGAAAGATTTGATATCAATTAATTTATATTAACTTCCTTGTAAATAAAGATGATTCATATCCTTAAAAATCACATTGATTTGACATAAAAAAATTACTTTATTTAAATTACTTCACTCCAAATTTACGACCTCATCTCGATATTAAAAATAAAAATTGGGGCAGTATTATTTAGATACAAAATGGTAGGACTTATATCAATTAGATGCAAACCAATCTCCCCCTTTCAATTAACTACAATAGAGGATGTGTCAAGACAAACATACCCTTAATTCAAAAAAAAAGAAGGAAAATAGCAGTTCTGAAATACCTTTTTTTTTCTACCTCCAATAATTCAGTTGGATGCAATTTTTGAACACGCAAACACATTTCCAAAACCCTTCTCACCCATTTTTCAACCGAAAAATCCTGAATCAAATTATTCACATAAAATAAAAATCCTAGAGCTACATCCCCATTTTTCATCATATTTATTTTTTATACCAGCACAAAATAAATTTAATCACTTTGCAAAACAATTTACTAATTATAGAAATGGAAAAGAAGTAAATTTGCACAAACGAAGAAAAATATTTGCACAAACGTACGTAACGAATATTTGAATAAACGTAACAAATATTTGCACAAATTTAAAAAAAGGAAAAATTCCAACTCCACCTTCTACAGGCCAACATCACAAAACCCAAAAAAAAATCTTGCAGCGAATCGTCCACCATCTCCCTTCCTTCATTTTCCAGTTTCTTCAATCGAAAACCTCCTCCGCCGTCGTCTCGGCGCCTCCACTCACCACACCACAAAAGCCCCCATCCGGACTCCCAACGAATCTCCAACAAACATCACACTCCCCCCATTCTCGTCACACTCACCGCCATTAAAACGCAAGAACCCACCATCACCTCTAATTTAAAAAATCCCTTAATCAAATTAATAGAACAATCTAAATCAATCAATCAACTAATTAAATTACCTAGGATTTAGTAATTGGAAGGTCGCCATCAAGATTTTGAGGTAATTCGGTATCGTGGCTTCAACATTTCGCGTAAAAAATACATTTGCACAAAATAATAAAATTTGCACGACAGATCCGATCGCCTTTCTACAATCATTCCGTGGCGGATCTGCGCACAGTATCCGCCACAAATCGCCGCCAACACCTCACTCCCGCCATCATCACCAACAGATCCCCCAAAAGAAAAACCCATCGCCGCCACCGCATAAAAACCATATTGCCAACATCCACTCCCGCCACCGCTGCAGCACCCCCCAGCGAAATCAGACAGATACGCCGCGTTCCTTCATAAACCCCCATCGCACAACCCCTCAGATAAACGCCGCCACCTCCGCCTGATCTCCTCATTCCCATCGATGACCAAATAAAGCAGAATGAGAGAGGGGGTAAGGTAGAGAGAGAGGGGCGAGGGAGAGAGAGAGGGGTGGAACGCACAGACCGCCATCTCAGAGGGCCGCACGCTTGGCCGTTGTTCGTTGATCTGTGAATTTGAGAGAAAGGTCAAGGTTTTTAGAGAGAGAATGATGGATTTTGAGATAGAATTGTAATTATATAACCGGTTGATAGGTTTTCAAAATGGAGGGTATTTTTGGTTTTTTGGAAGCCATTTTGTATCTAAGAGATATAAAGGTTTTTAAGTGTATTAGAGTGTAATATTACCTAAAATTTTGTATCTCCTTGATATTCCCCCATAAAAATTTAACTACTTTATAAGAATAAAAAATATTTCTCTCAAATTAACAAGGAATTTATAAGTTTTATTAGTCAAACACTTAAACTAATTATAATCTATTCATAAATAGTTTAGAATTTTTAAAATGTTAAAAAAATGAATTTAATCAAAAAGAGACTAAAGGTCCGCTTAATTAAGAGTAATGAAAGGAGGTAATGGAAACTATTCCTATTAATATTGGTTGACATTTTTAATACACATGTAATAAAAATAAAAAATAATAACAAAATAATTAATAATTCCATAATAATTAATCACTCAATAATATTCATTGTCATTCTCAATTCATATTTAAGTTTTATTGCCACCAAGCCGATCTCTTAAAAAAGCAAATGATTGCATTTGAGTGAAAAGATTATTGATTGGTGTAAATACTAATAGACAAGATTTTGGTTTCCAAAAAAAAAATAAAAATAGACAAGATTTTAATTAGAGTGAAATTAATATTAAATTGAGGGGGTGAGAAAAGGGAAATAATTAGTGGGCGAATGAAGGGACATTTTAATAGTCAAAGTAGAAAAGATTTAAGAGGAGACGCATTAAATAAAAGGGATTGAGAGTTTTTATAATTAAGGTAGAGTGAAGGAGTGATTAATTATTAATTATGGTAATCTAGTTTTGAGGAAAGAGACAAATAGTACGACCAAAATCTTGACCTTGGCAGTTGGCATGATTGATTTTGACAATCTCCCTCCCAAATTACACATGATCGCCTAAACCCCATTACATACCCCTACCCCTACTCCTATATATATATAAGGCTATGCTGCCCTGCTTTTTTGTTCATCTTCTCATATTCGCTCAAGAATTAAAAAAAGCATCTGCTGTAAGTCTTCTAATTACCGCTTTCTCTCTATCATTATGATCTAATCTATCTTCCAAATTCCTCATTCAATCTTTCTCTCCATGTAATCATATTAAGGTGGTGTTTTGAAACATTGCTCGATCAAGAAGTATTTATTTTTTTAAAAAATTGGGTCTTACCAACTTAAAAAATAAATATGTCTCACTATTTTAGTTGTGTTTCAAAACATGTCATAAGCGTATATATGATTGTGGTGAGAAATTGAAATAACTCGTGATCTTAATTAAATTAGTTTAGATATCTTATTACAGAATGATAAATGACTTGTAAACTTTACATCTTTTCAAACGCTTCTAAATTAATAAATGCTATATATGTATAGTACTGGTGTGCTGCAGACAGAGACAGGAATATTACCGTTGGGTGCCGTTGGAATTTGGAAGTGGTAGTTGATATAATAAAACTAAAATATCGCATGCATGAAATGAAACACTATGATTCTGAGACTGTTGAAAATGAACGATGTTTGAAAACCAAATTTATTATCAATTTATGTCGGTGTTAGTGGAAATTTGAGATTATGATTAAGACAATTAGTATAATAGGGAGTATTTGTTTATGTGTTTTCACACACACCTTTTCTATCAGCGTTGAGTCACCCGACTTGGACTTTATTCTTTTATAAATATACTTATTATACAAATACTTGTCCAAAAAGTTACTGAGAAATTATTTTTAATTAAGATTTCTTACGAATTTAATTATCTTTTTTCTGTTTGGCCCACATTTGCACACATGGCCTAGCCACCCGTGAATTTTTATTTATTTATTTATTATTATTAATGTAATTTCTTAGTAATTATATGTGGGGTCCACTAGACTAGATTAGACTGTATAATTACTACTAGCTAGTAAGTAGTAAAATAAATTTAGTGAATTAGCATAAAGAAAGAAAGGTTTAATTTTGTATTGTATTTGTGTAGAAGGAACAGCCTCGTGCACTAAATTCATTCAATGAGATGATGAGGAGTTTGGAAGGGAAGCAAATAGTGGTGTTTTTAGATTATGATGGGTCAATGATCCTGATCGCGCTTTCATGTCTGATGAGGTACTAATATTTTCTGTTTTCTAGCTCTTCAATTAATTAGGAATATCCGACGACTCAGCTACCCCATTTTATATTGGGGATGACAAAACTGATGAAGATGCATTCAAGGTACTTACTCTATCATTCATTCTTGGATATGTATATTTTATTTAATTACCTAATTTTACTATGTGACTTATTTTAGGTACTTAGGAGCAGAGGACAAGGGCGTGGAATTATTGTATCCTCATACCCAAGACAAACTTGTGCAACATATTCCCTCCATCATCCTACCCAAGTACTATTTTTTCTCAACCGATTAGCCAAATGGGGCCGGGGGACATCCCACTAATTAACATTTCAATTTCAACTCATAATTAATGTCTCTACCAAAGACAAATACTGAAACAACTTCAGAATAATGCACACCAGCTCAAAACTCTGTAGCATATCATGAAATTCCTCCTCTAAAATTGGGTACAAATCCAAATGAATAATACAGACTTCCTATACTAGTTAGGCGCGTATATGAATTCGTCATTTTTTAACTTAAATCGTGAGAGTTTGGTTCAGATTCTCCAGGCTATCGCACAACAAAAAAGAAAAATAAAAAAACTTATATTAATGGAAGCTGGCAGAGTAATTATACTGTACACAACTCTGCTTCCATATATGAATGGGAGATGAGTTAAGCCAGTACAAGCTCCTCCTCATCCACCTGTTGTTGTCGTTCTACTGGTAACCGTTCCTCACTGTAAGGAAGTATTATGAGCTTAATTTCTTCTGCATTCAGGGTTTCATACTCCAGAAGCGCATTTGCTAGAGCATGTAATGCCTTTTCATGCTGCAAAATGTATTTTACAAATTACACACACTATTGCATGAAAATACTTTTAACAAGTATGTTCAACACCTAGTACTACATAAATGGATTAATAACATCTACATATAAATTTTTTTTGTCTTTGTTAAAAAATCGCCTTATTATTAGAAAATATTTTTTTTCCTTCACACACCCTCTCTCCTTTATTTGTTTTTTATTGGACGGTAAATCTGGCAAAAATTTATTTTCCTTTAATTCTATACAAAACCTCGTAGATGCAGTCTTACTTATTAAACCGTCTCACAGGTTTTTGTCAAGCTTCAAAAGCAACAATTAATATAAAACGAAGGGAGTATTAATTTCCACACCCAATTTGACCAGTGTTCACATTATGAGTTTCAGTAAATAAGAGTAATCTTGGACATAATTTTCATACCTTTTTCAGGAGGGCTTTTACACGATTATACGCTTCCCTTAATAGCTTAACCACCTGTGAGAGCAACAAACAAGCACTGATGAGCCATTTTTCCTATCAGATAGCGCAATTAATGGCTACAGATCATACAAAGCATACTTCAGCATCAACGCGTGATTGCATTTCTGAACCAGGTCGCTCTTTAATATGAACAGGTCCAATAGCGTCACTCATCCCACAACTTGATACCTAGTTTTGGCATTTGCAGCTAAATCTACAAAGCTTTCAATGGAACAAAAGGAAAGTACTGAAATCTGTTTGGATATTACCATATAGTGAGCAAGCTGTGTAGCTGTATCCAGATCACTACTTGCTCCAGTAGTGATGTAATCTTGGCCAAAGATAAGCTCTTCTGCTACTCTACCTCCCATACAAACATCAAGGCGTGCCAACAATTGCTTCTTGCTGATTGAAGTCTCATCGTTACATGGAAGCTGGGTAACCATCCCTAGAGCAGATCCACGTGGCATAATCGTAGCCTTGTGAATTGGATGTGCACTTTCAGTCGTCAAAGCCACAATGGCATGCCCGCTCTCATGATATGCAGTCAGCTGACATCATATATATATATTACTAAGACGATGTAAATAATAAAAACCAAGATAGCACCAGAAAACTCAAGCTGTTATGGTTTAACAAGATGTTAGGATACTTTTCATTCCTTTTAATATAAAATTTAGTGTCTCATAAATAGAATTAACCCCCTTTGCTTCTTTCTCATATGACTTCTCAAATCAGGAGAAAAGGGGAGATCAGGAGAAAAAGGAAAGAAAAAAAAAAGAGGCTATTAGTTGAAGAATATTTGAATAAAATCTTTAAATTGTGATACATGTGATAGTTTGATACTCCCCCCATTCCAATTTAACTATCGTTTTTTGATGTTTCAACACAGATTAAGAAAGTTATTAAAGACCTATAATTATTTGCATAAAATAACTAATATACCCTTTTGGGTATTTCATATAAATTCTTGTATCTGATCACTAAATTAGACATATCACAAGATTAAGAGAAGGACAAAGTGGGAAAATAATATTTAATTTGTCTTGGAAAACTAAAAGCAACAGATATATTCGAACAATTATTTTTCTCTAAAACAACCTTTAAATTGGAATAGAGGGAGTATTCTTTAATTATTATTTTTTCACTTAAAAATTCCAAGTTCTTTCAGTGACTACCAGGAAACTAAAATACCTTCTTGGACTCTTCAGACAGAAACATCGTCTTCCTTTCTGTTCCCATTATAATCCTGTCTTTGGCGAACTCTAATTGTGATGAATTTAATTTATCAGCCCCTTCCACAGCTGCCTTAATGGCAGCAATATTTACCAAATTCGCAAGATCTGTTACAGAAAGAGTTTAGAGAACTATACAAGGATCTAATCTAGTTACATCTTATATCACAACCTTGATTTAATTTGCTTTGAAACCACAAAAAAAAAAAAAAACTCAAGTAAACCCGTTTATGGTATCAATTATAGAGATGAATGAAAGATAGAAAAAGTAAATCCAACATGCCTGCTCCATTGAATCCTGGAGTACCACGCGCAATTGCTTTAACATCAACATCTTCTCCCATAGGTTTGTCTTTTAAATAGAGCTCTAGGATATCTTGTCGACCCCTCACGTCTGGATTTGAGACAACAATCTAGAAATATATTTCTCCATTATCAGTTTCCTTTCGAAACAGGAAATGCAAAATATTTCCTAATTCTCTGTCTGATTCTATCCAAAATGGTGTTCCTAATTGTTTGCCACTTTGCTAATATCAACTAAAATTTACCATTTTTTCTACCAATAACCCGAATAAATACTAACCATCTTCTTGTAATTTGGTATAATAGTCTTTTGATATCCTAAATTCCTAATTAACGAAAACTTTGTTTGTGTGAATGGTTGAAACCGAGGCATCAGTATTCAATCCAATGAAATGTGGTTTTTCAGTAGTTTGATAAGTTGATGAATTAGATGATAATTTTAATGTATTTGGGGCTTCTTTTTGTAGATATATAAACTTACATGCCTGTCAAATCTACCAGGTCTTGTTAAAGCTGGATCCAATATATCAGGCAAGTTAGTTGCAGCCATCACAATGATTCCCTGTAAAATGTCAGCAGCGTATCACAAACTCAAATACAATAAGTTTGCTGATAAACCCTCATGTGTATTTACCTCATTTTGTTCAAAACCGTCCATTTCTACGAGTAATTGATGCAACGTTTTCTTTGTATGACCTTCCCACTGCTTCCTAGTTGACCCAACAGCATCGATTTCATCAATAAAAATGATGCATGGAGCCTGAAATATATGTAAAAATCAATTTATTGTAGATAATGATGCAATGTTTTCTTTGTAAAGACAGCATGAAGATTTTGGTAAAATGCACCATGATTTCAACCATCTGGCTTCTTAAACACAGTTAAGTAATAACGACTATACAAACAGAAGGAAATAAAAGTCAACCTTCTTTTTAGCTGCTTGGAACAAAGATCTTACTCTTCGAGCACCAACACCAACAAACCTAGCATTAACAAAAATGGTAATCAGTCAGGATAAAATTACATCTTTACATTTGGATCTACAATTATGAATTCAAACAAAACATAGATATTTATCTCAGATGTTCTTAAAGATAATAATCTTGTGCTGAGTCTGCTGACAGTTACAGAGCACTGTCCTAAATTTCCGATAAGCTCATAAACCTGATACAAACATTTGCACATGCAAAGATGAAAATAATCCATTTCTGTGCATAGTTAGGGACAGATCCAAAAAAAATTCATGGCAGGGGCACAAAATCGGGAATTCGTAATCCCGGATCCGTAGGAAATTCTTTTGAGTTAAAATGTTCCTACTTGATTTGACACCATTATCTTTTTTTTCCAATAACAAGTGGTGGATCCAATGCTCTTTTATAGAATATTTCCATATTGTGGGCTGTGGGATTGGAATCTGTAGATGTCATCAATTTCAAATATTTGGAATCATAATCCCATATTTTCTCAAAAGCCAGAGGAAGCATATATTGAATATGAATTAATTGACTATAATTAGTACATCTTGTACAAAATTACTACTTATAACTAAACTCAAATTTTGTTACTTCTACTTTATTCTATGAATCAAATATCTTAATTCATGATAAACCTAAAATGATAACATAGAGGGAAATAAAACCTGAAAGATTCCATGGATCAAATATGTAGTGATTAATTTCGACAACAATTTAAAGCAGAGAGAGTACTAAATATAATAATAGGTAATTTGTATTTAAATATAATTAATATTAATAATAATTTATATAGTAAAAAAATTGTATTAAAAAATTAAAAAAAACCTTGGGGGCAGGTGCCCCCTCTTTCCGTCTCTGTGCATAGTTATGGGTTAATTGCATAAAAAATCATGACATTTTCGTGTTTGTTCAATTACAACATATGTGTCTAAAATATTCAATTTGGTACACAAACTTTTTAAATTTTGCAATTATATCATATAACTACCAGCAACATATACTGACATTGCAGCCAGAAAATCTTTGAAAAATAGCAAATAAATTCACGATCTCTGTTGTTTCAGCTTAATCACAACCTTTTAATTTTTTTGCAGTTTCATACACTGACACACCAGCAAGACTTTCCATAAAATAGTCGTGTGATAGAATTGCAACAATTTGAAAGGTAGTGTATCCAATTGCAAATTTTAAAAACATATGTTGTAACTGAAAATATGTGAAAAGGTCTTGATTTATTTTGCAGTTAACCCTATAATTATCTCTTTAAAAAGGTCAAGGATGTGCAACTGCAAGCTCATGACCGAACTTCAGTAACATTCTAGACTAAATAGCAAGATGGACAATAAAATAAAATCAAACAAATTTGATTTTGATGAACAGATAAATGCTATGACGCAGTTGTACTTTCTCATAAGTCATAAAGCTAGCATAGTAAATATATTCCTCTAGACAACTTACATTTCTTCAAATTCAGATCCTGCTCTATAAAAGAAGGGTACCCCAGCCTCTCCAGCAATTGCCTTCAAAATTCAACAAACATCACATTCAGGCAACAATCCTTATTATCTGGAGGAAAGCAAAAAATAGCTAATCTTTTGCAACACACAGTATACCTTGGCAAGCAAGGTTTTCCCTGTTCCAGGGGCCCCGGTTAGAAGAATTCCCTGAAATTTTAATGCATTTTACTGGACACAAAAGGGCAACAATATGTCACTATATCACAAATCATTAGACAAAACAAACCTTAGGTAACTTCCCTCCTAGCCGAGTGAATTTCGAGGGGTTTTTTAGGTACTCAACAACCTCCTCGAGCTCATGTTTAGCATCATCACAGCCTTTAACATCTTTGAAGGTCTTAACATTCTGTGACATCAGTATTTCATGCAGCTCAAAAAGAATCATTCATATAGAGAAACCCAATTGTTTATGACAAATAAAAGGCAGGACTACAGTACCTTATCTGGCATTACTTCTTTGTTCAACTCTTTTGGTGCATACGAAGAACTTGAACCAACTCCAGGACTTCCTATCCCACCTATACCACTAATATACTTCTGAAGCGCAGCAGCACCCATCACCCTGAAAAGTCAATTCCAGTTTGAATTCCGATCAAATAATGACCGCATTAGAAAACATAACTTGTGTGCGTGCATAAGCAAAATATGCTAAAGATAATAATGTGGATTAAACCATTTGAAGCAGAGGCCATACCATACCAAACCAACAGCAACCGTGAACAAGATAGTCGATATAACTTCTTGCGCTAAACGGGATGATCTATTTGTTAATTTGGGGTCCACCTGAAATGCATAAGAAGATGCTGAAGTTTAAGAGTAGGTGTAAAATTTGAAGCTGCAGAAGATGAGTTTGTCTTATGTAAAACATTCTTACCATGAAATTAGCTTGAACTATCGTTTTACAGTAAACAACTAATACTGTTTAATGAAACTACTAATACTATCAAACTAATACCTTTTAATAGAACAACTAATACTGTTTAATGTAACTACTAATACTATCAAACTAATACCTTTTAATAAAACAACTAATACTGTTAAAAAGACACACAAAATGCAAACTGGTGGAACGGTAGAAGATATGATATTTGCTACACGCTTGCTCTCAATCCCTTCAATTTTAACAAGTATTCTCCCTTACCATCACAACGTGTAAAGGCTGTTTCTCAGACACACCAGGGTTGACAAAAGGCTCTTCCATGTTCCCAGATGCACGTTCTTTTAACTCTTGCAACTAACATAAAAAGTTGAACAAACAAAACAAGATTTAGAAATTAGTGTTACTCAATAACATATGTAGTGTAATAAGGAGGAAGTAAAGGTTTTAATTCACGAATAATTCAAATTACATAATTATTTTAAGAGTTAAATAAGTAAGAGATGAAATAGGTGATACCAATGAAGGAAGAGTAGAAGGCTTTCCAAATTGTTCATCAGGCAAATATTCAGCAATTGCATTAGTCACCACTAGTGCTCGAAGATATTCTGCTACTCCTCTACTGTCTACAGCATGTGTTCTTTGTTCAAAGCGTTGGATCACAGACTCGGGGCTAAATATAAAGAGAGAGAGGAACTCGGTTATTTTAGGCCAATTGAGAAAAAGACAGGATTTTGAAAAGTGATTGTAACCTGAGCTTATTGAGCTCTGCCAAAACAAGGCTCTGCTTTGCAGCATCCATAGGAGTTGCATCAGCCTCCTCAATCAACCGGTCCACCCGCTTCTCCTGCCTCCCAAACGGCCACCAACTGAACCACGTCACCGTTTCAATCCCATTTTTCAACCTAGAAAACAACAACACCAATATAGGCAATTTCTTCTTCCTGCTCTCGTCAGCCTCAGTGAGATCATTTGTTGTTTCGGGGTTTGAGTCAGTATCCGAATTTACATTTTCTGGATTTAATGTGCAAGAAATGCGTAAAAATCTGGAGTTGAGAGAAACAGGATCAGTAAACCTAGGGATAGTACAAGTTTGAGTGAAAACCTGGGGGTTTAGGGAGAAGGAAAGGGGGTTGAATCGAGGGGTTAAGGAGCGGTAGACGAGAGAAGCTTGAAGCGTCATAGTCATAGTCATAGCAAGCAAGCAAGCAAGTAACTTGGTTGAAATTTGCGCACTGTCTCTCTATCTCCCCCTCTTTCTCTTCTCTTCTCTTATCTGTGAGCCACGAGATTGGTCCACAAACCTTATCTGCTGGATTAAAATGGCGCTATGGTGTGGCCTTCGTTATTTTGGGGGGAAAAGTAGGAGTTTTTATATTTTAGTTTATACTTGGGCTCGTTTGATTCTTGAGATTGATCGGGATAGGTCAGGATTAGAATTTTAATCCCAATTAATTTGTTTGTGGGATAAGAGTCACAAGAACCATGATATACTTCAAGCCCGAGTATAAAATGTATTAATATAATAATGGGATATGTCAATCTCAAGTGAAATGTGGGATAAAACATATCTCAAATACAATATACAAATTGTTTGAATAGATGCACAAAAATGAAGTGGAGTTGTTTCAATTCAATATAAAGATATTTATAGCATTTCAATAGATATCCTATCTAATCCCTCAATTCAATCATACAATCCAAATAAATATCTTGATTCAAACAAATTATGTCCAATTAATCTAATCTCACTCAATCCTATCACACCTAATCAACTCAGTCTCGTGAACTAAACATCTCCTTAGGGTTAATTGGACGAAATCCACACGTGGTTTAAAATTGTTGCATAAAATTTCCTCATAGTTTGGACATTTAGCTATTAAATCAATAATTTTATTAAGACAGTTTTGTGTGAAAAATTTTACATGTGAAAAAACTCATTTTCCTTGATTCATTTTGATTTGACTTATTTTTCGTCCTGTTTTTCCCTGCCCTTCACTCTCGGTGTTAGTAAATCGTAATACACCTGTCTCCCAATATACAACGATTGAAAGCAACAATATTATAATAACATTATATCGTGCTTGAATCAAACTGAAAAGTGCTCGATATTATCACCAGATTACGAACGAAATCAGGGAGCAAAAGAATGCACTAAAGTATTTAGCAACTGGTGGAAAGATATTTGTATTTTTCTCCAAACCTATGAGTTCATATGTTTTTCGAGTTGCACCTGAAGTGTTATTTATAGCACTCAAAAGAAACAGGCTCATGAGCCTGACCATAATGGCATGAAACCAAAACCGAACGACCATTAATTTTGGTTTTGAAGTTTCTATCCGCCACCAAGTCGGTACGACATTCGTGTACGCATGTTTCGCTTCTCGCTAGCACACAAGTTCGGAATTCGAAGGCCAAATCTGACTAAAAATTATTCCTCATTAAAAAAGAAAAATCTGTTAAGACAACCATTAATACATATGAAACGAAAGAAGTAGAGAGTAGCTATCAATATCATCAATCCACATAAACCATGAGACTGGATTAGTATGAAAATAAATTCTACGCCAATTCCATGACGAAGCCAAATAAGGTATATATATATATATGTCCCAACGAGTGTAAATTAAGAGAAAGTAGAAACAGTAGGTAGTTATTTTATGCAACTAAAGGTTTAGCAACAAGAGCATCTTTGTAAGGCGTTGGAATTGGCATGGATTGGATCTCCTCCCGTTTGATCTCTTGTATTTCCATGTGAGATCGAGGGTGGTTGTACATCCACCTCCGCCTTGTTTCTTCTTCTTCTTCTTCTTGTGCATCAACGATGAGTGATATATGGGCTTGTCTTAATTGAAGAAGCCTCTCCTGTGCTCCACCCCGCAGTTTCTCTAGCCTAATCCCATTCGTTTGTTGCATCTTGAAAACTTTTACAACGTTTGCTAATCCCCCCATAAAAAGTATGAAGCTCCCAAATATGCCTAACCATATCATTCTCTGCCCCTGCAAATCATGTTATGAATCAATCGAAAAACACATTAGTCCGTGAGACTAGAACAATATTGCTAGCTATTTGTTGAGACTGACATTCCATCATAGACGACATGATCACTGAGTAGTGATTGGTAAGTAAGTTATGCAATATCTAAACAACCAATTCTGGAATTACCATTGAATTATAAGATACAAGTAGCTAGCAATATTTGCAACCAAGTAATTTGATTTAGCCTGATGGAAAATGTTTGTGTATGATGAACTAATAAATATATAATTACCATGAGGTGTGATGATCCAGGTGTAGCATGGTGGTCTCGAGCGTTGAAAATAGAAGCAAGGAGAAATAACAAACTGGCGATCAAGAAAGGAATAAGAACAGCGTGTTGGAGGATTTTAATGTTGTGTCGAGCTGCCCGAGGCCATGCGATGAAAAAATGAAGTATTGCGGTCTCCCTCCGTAAGCCATGATATTCGCGATTTCTGACGGAAGAACTCCGTATGTGCGCGCATACATCTATTCAACTCATTGTGCGCGTCAATTTCTTTATAAAAAAGCTCATCAGAGTATCCTGCATTGCTAATTTCTTCCTGTAACGCGGCCAGCTGTGCTTGTGCGGATTCCATGTTGCGAAAAATATCACCAAAACCAGATGATTCCACTCCTTTAATCGCAGCTTAAGACGCTTGAGTTTACGTGTAACAAGTCGTAATGCTTTACTGTCGGTTATAGGCTCTTTCCAGGAAGATGCCACCTCGTGCAGGAAATGGTCGTGTTTCGTCCACATGGAACGAAAACGAAAAGGTTTCGGCCCCTGCGCTGGAGAAATGTTGCAAGAGACAACAATTGGATTATGGTCGGAACAATGGCGGGCAAGAGTGTGAGCTTGAACTGAAGTCCAGAGATCCAGAAAATGGGCATCACACAACGCGCGATCTAAACGGGATGTACGGACACTTTGCAAGGGTTCTTGTGGAAGTGGACCTATCCATGCCGCTGAACGGTGATTTTCCCCGCTGTTGAATGCCATAGCCTCATCCAAATCACATCCTCCAGCAAACGACAAAGGGCACAGTTTCCGTTACCATTCCTTCATCTCCACGTATCCGCAATGGCAGTTCCAACCATAGCCCAAAAATCTCTTACCAGCAAGCGTTGCGTAATGGTGAATCCCACCCTTCGCCCATTGCTATGGATTTCTTGTGCCCATGACTCCTGTCAAAATAGGGGACTACTATTCGGTTGTCATCCACGAGGACCTATACCAGCAGCAAATCCAATCCTGTGAGTCCACTCTTATTGGACGGATCATTTGACGGAAAGGGAGACAAGCCCTGGAAAGGAAATAGGCGGATTTACATGCGAAACTCCATTCCAGAATTATCATAGAGTGCTGTTCGAAATCGGTGATGCGAAGATCTTGTAGAGTCCGCTATTCGATTGCTAACGCTTCCTTTTTCTTGTTGCTTCTTCCTCTGCCGAGGTATATGCTGATTGAGTCTGTCTTGTAGTCCGCATAGAACAACTTCTGTTAAGACAAGGAGAGACTAGTCTAGGAAGCGGATGGACAACTGACTTTTCTTAATGGCTTTCGTTATCTGTCATTTCCATTCATAGGATGCGCTAGAAGACCCGGGCAATGGCGAGTATCTAGCTAGGTGCTTTCTCCTTCGGACCCTAACACTGGGCTTCGATGGCACTCTATTCTCTTTTTGCCTAACCCAGGCATTATTCCCACTGTCGCTCCAACAAGATCTCTCAATCTCAGGCCGAACATTCCATCGTACAGTCAGTCAATCCGAGATGTTTAGCTGCAATTCGCTCACTTCGGGATATGGATTTTGATCTTCATCGGGGACGGGTAGGGCTAAATAAAAAGAATAGGCCTTTCAGAAGGCATAGAAACTACATATGAGGAAGATGCAGATATACAGATACGGAATAGGAGCTCTACCCGGCGGGGTTGGCGTTCATCCCCCCGTAGATAAAGGGCTTTTCTCGCTTGTTTAGTAAAGTCAAACTTTGGCGTCGCCCTATCTTGCTGGGGAAAGGGTTGGGTAGCCCCTGTTTTCATGTACACGTGTTACCTCTTCCTTACAACCCATGACATGCCCCGCTTATTCTAATACTGGAACTGGGCTTTTACGGTCTTAGGCTGACCAGCTTCCGTGGCTGTCCTTTCCTCTCTTTCTTAATGAAATAGATATAGATGTCTCGACTGCCGAATCCTTATCCTGCAAACAAGCCCTTCTCTTCCGAGAAACAGGGCATTCGTCGATAAGAAAGCAGATATAGTAGAGCAGCTCATTTTATTCCGTTCCGATTTTGCCTTAAGCCTTTAAAACCAGTCTACCAGCTATCTATCTGACTCTAAGCGAAATTCATAGCTTATCCTTAGATTCGGGGATTTTCCTTTGATTGAAAACCAAACCTTGGTCTCGTCCATTACCCTTGGGTTGGACCAACAAAGAAAGACGAGGGGTTCTTTCCACACCAGAAGCTGATATCGAAGATGCTGAAACAACAGAATCGGGAGAAGGATCCGATGCAACTCTATGTCGAGCTACTTTATCCCCTGGTCGAGTGGCCTTCGTACCTATCGAGGACTAAGACCTGTGAAAAAAACTAGGAGACAAACCCCTTAATATGATATGACTTTTCGGATTAACACGGAATCAATCTCTTACTTTCTTCACCGACTGCTTTATATGAAAGAATGCCAGAAAAGGTTCTCTCAAGTTTTCCTCAAAAGAACACCTTTAGGGAAATGAATGAAACTCTCACTTATGGACCTATTGTGATAGGAAAGGCAAGCTCCTATCGGGGATTTTTTGGTAGGGCAGAATGCTTTCTTTTGAAAGGGAGAGAACACTCGTATTGAATTGCCTTTCATTGCCAAGTGGACACTCATTTCTTCCAAGGACGCCACAGGCATAAGGGACCTGATCTCACTCCAAAAAAGAAATGAGAAAAACAATCTCTATTATGCAGGCAAGAAATAGTATTCTATATAATCTTAAATCATTGGGTTTGGATAAAGGGAATCCCCTACCGCCTCTTCGATCCTTGGACCTTAACCTTTTTACCTTGTGGCAGGCGCACATCCACGTCCATGAACAGAGTCTGCCTGCGTGAGGAGTCAAATCCAAAGATAGGCTTTTCTGCCTTCTTTAGTTTACGATTTCATAAATGTTGTAGGCTAATTCCCGTCACGAGATACTTATCGAGATGCAACTATATCCATGAAAACCCCTACTGGGGCAGGTTGGTCAGCACTTTCTGAACCTGCTTACTACGATTACTACGAAAGAAGATCCTCAATAGGCCCTTACTGGGCTATCATCACCCCCGGAAAAAGATTTTTAACCGCCGGTTGCTCCTCTATAGTAATAGTAGTTATAGTCTGTTCTTCGAAAAAAACCCCTGGGTATTACATTAGCTTAGCTAGACGAAAAGGCATAGCCAGCCAGTATCCCCAAACCCTGTTCTCTTCGTCAGTAAGCGAAAGTTCAGCAGCGGCAGATAGAGTTCAAGAGAAATTCCGCACTACTTTAGAACGAGCTAAATGCTAGCCTAGAATGAGCTAAATGGGCTGTTGGAGTAGACTCTTCTGGTCGAGACCGATCCACTAAAGATAAAGAAAGGGGTCATCTCTTCGATGAATACGAAGGCTTTGATGAAAGGAAGAGGACAATTTACATTTAAAGTAGGTAAAGTAGGGCGCTTAGGCTGGCTGAAAACAGATAAAGGAGACATGTGCTTGGACGGGCGGATGCCCTTTCTCCTTTGAAACTTGGTGAAGTCGGAAGGTACTTCCAAAGGATGGTAGGATTTATCAGATCAGAATTCAAGTAGACCTCTTCGGATAGACCAATTAGAAGAGAGAGATGCCATTGACTTGGAACTTCAGTCCGCTTCGACTTATCCTTGGAACTTCGTACCTGCAGCTTGTCTTTGTTCGGTAGCAGGTCCTGAGAACATTACCAACTCACAGCACCAGGACTTACTGCTTTTGATTTAACCACTGCCTTTTCAACTCAACCGCTAACTCCACCACCGGCTGACTCTTCCTAGTAAGAGGCTACTAACAAAGCTAAGAGCTCGACTCCAACTCCAACCTCTAGATCTACTTCTAAAGCTACTAGCTACGTTCAGGGGCGAAGATCCTTAGTTCACTCCTTATTCATTCAATTCAACAAGGCGCTCGGGGGACGAAAGGAGAGCCAATGGCGAAACCAAAGAGAGAGGCGGCCTGGTGGGGACACCACGATACGATAGGGGATAAGGGCGAAGTTAAGTAAGGGCTCCTCGGAGAATCTATAATCTATCAATTCTCTTCACCACATGATGATACCCATGCTCGAAGGGGAACCTTCCAAGCAGGATTTTAGTTCTATAGCTATACAACTCTGGGGAATCGGCGTGCAAGAGCGTACTGCAGAACTATGACCCATACAGTGGAAGCTCTGGTCCCACTAATTTACCTAAGCAGGTCTCCTTAAGTTAAGTAAGTGCATGTCCTTTCTTTTTGAAGGTTGGGGAACCTACCGATGAAGATTCTCTCTACCATACTGGGCAATATAGATGAACAAGCCATGGACACTCTTTTCATCCGCCGAAGAGAGCAGTCGACCATGAAATAGAGTTGGTGCCTGGCACGAAAGCCCCTAAGGGCACCGTATCGTATGACGCAGCCCGAGCTCGAGGAGCTTAGGAAGCAACTGAATGCTGGAATGAATGTGGGATCATTAAGCCCACTAAGTCACCGTTTGGGGCCCCTGTGCAATTTCAGAAGAAAAAGCCGATGGTTCCCTACGGATGTGCTGCGACTACCGGTCTTAGCACTTTCCGACTTGATAAAGATGCAACTAGTTGATCTCGCGTGCGCTAATTGACCCAACATTGAAAAAAGGTCCTTTCGGTAGAGGCTGAGCCAGAGCCATTTCTCCGGGTTGAACTCTACACGGATGGAGAAAGGCCCTCCGATCTTTACGGAAATGATGGAACTGCATCTCTAACTGCTTGTGCTACTTTGAGATACATATTGATATCTAGCTGGGTCTGCTGCTGGGGGAAATCCTCGAATCCTGCCTCTTTTCATAGAAAGAGTATATTGAGGGGTGATGAGAGGTCTGATCAACTAGTACAGTTATACCTCTCGTTCTTTTCGCTTTATAAAGTGATTCAATTAGCGAAAAGGGTATACAAGTCTACCTTCGAGAGCATCGTAACTCCTGGTGATTATGAATCCGCTTCTGAGTTCTGTGGAAGACCCCACAGAAAGAAAAGATCTCATTTTTGCGGTATGTGCCTCGCGTATCTAGTTATCCCCTTCATCAAGGGATTTATTGCAACCTGGAAAGCTCTGCCTACTCATAGACAGGTTACGGCTTTCTTCCGAGAGGTCATCAAGGAGCGCGGATGGGGGGAAGAAGAGTCTCTCCATTTCCTGCTCTTTGGTTGGAGTTGGTACTCTTGGTCGGAATGGTCTTAGGAGAGATGGTACTGGGAGTTGGGGAAGACAGGACAGGTTTAGAAGAAAAGTCTTAGGCCTTGCCGCTTGGTGGTTCCCTGAACAAGTAAAGAAAAAGGCTACGTATGGCTGGCGTACAAGTCAGGATGGTAGTATAGCTGGTAATCTAATTCACCCTTCTATCAACCAAACCGCTGGCTTTTCTTTCAGGATGTCCTAGCTGGAAAGAATGGAAGGTTGAAGTGGAACCGGCCCTGCAATTGTAATCCTGTAGTGGCCTTCCTCAGCCGATTCTAATTTTCTGCTACTGCTAGTAGGCTGCCTGAAAAAGGTGAGATTTGCCGCCACTGTCTGAAGTGCTGTGCAGCCTGATCTTGCCAGGTTGAACCTGCCCTGCCACTTACCAGTTGTATGCGGTTGGTTCCTTCTCTTCACAAACAACAGGTCTTGCAGAGCCTTCGATCGTTAGCTTCCCTGGTTGAACCTGCTTCTACCACTCGCTCTCCTACCTAGGATCGCTTCGTTGCTTAAAAGGAGCAGGCAGATCCCCTCTTGTCCTTCTCTTCGGCTGATCGGCCAGAGAAAGAGGATGATCTCGTTTTCCTTATCTCGTGCAATTTGCACAATTAAATTAAAGGGAAGGAGACTTTTCCATTTTGAAGGTCAATCCCGAAAAAAAAGTATGCACCAGACCGGTGGAACCAACAATAGATAGAAGAAAGCCTTCAGCCTGTGGCAGTCCATCCCTTTGCGGATAGAATATCGAGAGGTTTAGCTATGTCCAAGGTTTAGAACCCCCCTATTCTGATAGTCTCTTTCCTTTGTGAAAGCATCCAAGTGAGAGTCGAACCCACGAGCATCAGGTATTCAGGGAGGGCTCCCATCCAATGTCCAAGGCCCGACCAGCTCTTTATCCACAGCTTACCGTTCGCTTTGACGGCTGCCTCTCAACCATTCATTTAGTTGCCTACCTGCGCGTACACACTAGTTCTTTGTTAATGGCCCTATTAAGACAGGGGTTTCATACAAGAGCTAAGTATGGCATAAAACACATAAGTACTTTAGACTAGATGGAGAGGTTAGTTCTTTCACAAAAAGTGCTTTATCCCGTAACCCCTCAAGAAAGCTCTGAAAGCCCTTGTTCCGTTACAGCTGATAGCACGCCCCGGATACTTCCTTTTCTATTGTCAGATATGGATTGTAAACAGCTATAAAATAGCAAGAAAGGAATTTCGTGACAGGGACCGGGTTTAGACAAGGAAAGCCAGATAGCGCGTCCATCCAAGAAAGAAGGAAAGCAAGGAGAATCTTTCTACCTTCACGGGTGAACCTGGAAATAAAGATACTTTCATTTCCCTTCACTCATGCAAGCGCAAGGGCGAGCTACCAAACCATTATCTCTGGCGTCTCAAACTTCTAGAAGTCAAAGATTTTTCTTCTTCTTATCCAGCGGGAATTCAATCTTTAAGTTGATGTTCCGCGGATGGCGGGGAAGGATCTCGGGTAGTCTAAGTCTTACACTCACACTCAACTTGCCTTCAAGCTTCAAAATGCCCATCCATCCTGGCTTTAAACATAGGATTTACGGCATATGACTCTGACTGTATAAAAGGAAGCATGGAAAGAGCATCCGATTACTGAACGGATCGTCGCTTAGTGCATTGATGCCTTTGTTGTTGGAAGCTCTCTCTGCTCTGTCGGCTGTTAGCCTTTCTGACTTTCCTTCCTCGCCACATTAAAGCGAAAGTCTTTATGAAAGAGTCCAAATCTATGGCTAAATCAAGCTATTTAACGCGAGTTATCTTTTCGAACGAAGGAAGAATCGTACATGAGTGTTCACGAATTAGACTTTTGATTAGTGAAAGTCGAGGAATAACAAGAATGGCTCTTGCTGAGTCTCGTGCACAGGTTGTCTTGAATCCTATAGGATGGATGACGAAGTCTGGTCAGATCAAACAAACGAATTGGCTGCTTCCCCAGGAACAGATAGAGGACCAGTAGTCTACGATCAAGAAAGCGAATCTCTCCAATACTGGGATATATGACTTAGGATGGGATAAGAACCATCCGCGGAGAGCGCAGCTACTAAGAGAGGAAGCAGAAGCCGGGGCGAGAGCTCAAGAGGAAGAAGCCCGATTCGAAGCACAAACATTCGGAAATGGGCGGAGAGCGGAAGGGGAATCTATTTCAGATAACCACAGTCCAGCCTATAATAAATACAAAAAATGATGTCTCCAGATAGCCTTCCTTGGGCTAGGGAAGAGACTTCAGATCAACAAGGTGATGCAGATCTAGCACATTGGGTTACGAGCATAGGGCTGAAGGATTGGCCGAAGAACTTGCAACTTATCCGCATAGAGAGAATAGATGGTACCCTGAGACAGCTGATGATGATGGAACAGGTGCACAGAATCCAACTTTCCATACGATGAATGTTGTCCCATTTGAGAGGTCTCTGGAGGATCAACATTTCGAACCAGAGGTAGGCCGAGATGAAGAGTTTGACCGTCAGTGGCAGGAAGCATTGCAGTTCGCTAAAGAGCGAAAGTTGAAAGCGTTGGTCCGGTCCGAGGGCGTACAAACTACTCCTCAATCCAGCGGCGAAGGCATTGGTGTAATATATGCAGAAGGGATATCCGATCGTCCTGCTGAACCAATAGGCGAACAAAGAAATTCACCCATCGGGTCCGCAGGTGCAGATGCACAAGATGAAGGCAAAGCACTAGCCGAAGAGCTTCCAACTGACTATATCGATCCAAGTATTGTAGTTGAAAGATGGGTCGGTCTTCGATGAACCAGTGGAATAAAAAGCCGACAAAGGTGCCCCAACTCAACGTGGGACTGCTCCAATCCAAATAATGTCATTGTGCCAGAGCGAAGGCTTCAGCTCCACGTAAGACTGCAATGCAAAAGAAGTGGCACCAGACCAACTCAATTCAACCAAAGAAGCTGCCAAAGCTCGGCCTCAATCCCAACAAAAGACGGCTCCAAATGTAGAAAGCGTTCAATCCAGAGACGGAGGTCTTAGTGTAACAACATCCGTTGTGGCAGATGGAGATGTTGAATCACCGGGTTTACAAAACCGGAGACTGCTAAAAAAAAAGAATTGACTGGGTGGTAGAGTGGTGGAAACGCTTCTTTCTTCCATATTTTGGACCTTAGCTCCATGGAACAATATGTTACTGCTGAAACACGGAAGAATTGAAATCTTAGATCAAAACACTATGTATGGATGGTATGAACTCCAGTCATAATGATCCCGTACGCTAAGAACACAGCGGATAAGAGGGGACAAGAGGTTCCACTCATCAAAGTGTGAGACGCAGGGCTTCTGCCTGGCCTATAATAAGTCCTTCTTTGCCTATTTGATTTCCCTTATGGAGCTTATGATCTCTATGAAAGGGATCTTGCTCTCTAGTACGCTCACTACAGTAGTCGAGTTAGATCCCTTCCCTGCGTGTATGGCTCCATGATAGCAGCCGGGGAGTTCAGGTAGGGAATCAAAATCCCTACCTTCAGGCCCTTCAATCGTTTCAGCTGTTACGGGAGCTTCGATCCCCTCTTGTTGAGACTCCAGAAACTCGTTGACCCATAGCATAGATGTAATATCCGAAATGAAACCATTTCATTGCCTTTACGTCGTAAATAGAAGCATGTGCCTTCCACCTTGCTGTTGATGAATCACCTTAGAGGGTGGGTTCTCGTTCGAAATTTCGCTATTCAATGGCTCAATCCGGCCCCTAAATCTAAATAAGTCGCGAAGGTTGATGGCTTCGCTAAACCTTGCTGCCTTTACCTTCAAGTCCTCCGATCCTCTTCCTTACGGCCTATCGTTGGTTAAAGCATTTCCTTCACGTGGTCTTCTTAAGCCTATGTCTTGTGCTCTTCCTTCTTCTTTCCTGTGCCGCACAAAACAAACATTCCGCCAGCAACAAGCTAAAGCTTGCCTGGTTGGTACAATCAAAAGGGTCAAAGTTCGTTAGCTGAACCAGTTGTTCCTGCTTCTACCACTCACTCGCATGCCTAAGCTCCTTTCGTTGCTTATCAGTGGAAGGCAGAAAGTCCGGTCTCTCTTCTTTTGTCTGACGCTTTTTAAATGAAAGAGCGAACAGCATTTTTCACTTGTCCCACATGGGACTGTTTACGGGCTGTTTTATGTGATATAGATGAGCAAACAGCTGAGATCATCATGAGTAGCATCGCTCTCTCTCTCCTTCGTTCATGTCTTTTAATATGGCATGGCGAGAAGTTGCCAAAGAAGGTCTTAGCAAGACTCAGTTTTACAGAGCTCTTTTTCTTTCCGACGTAACTATCACCTGCCAAGGTGCCCAGCTAAAGCCAAAGAGAAATTCAATATCACCGGAGTCGTGAACAGAGAAAGCCTCGTCTACCGCTCCTGGCCCTAAAGAAAAGAGGAAAGAAAACTACTAGGCCTCCTCTTCTAGGTTGACTCTTCTCCGAACTCTTCTTTTAGAACCAGGGCTTGCAGCAGCAGAGTCAACACCGTCGAATTGAGATGACTTGGGATCCTACCCAAAGGGAAAGCGCAAAGGGTAGGCTAGTTAGACGCGGTAAGAAGGGAAGATCACATCTATACAAGAAAGTGTTTTTTCTCATATTCTCTATCTTCCTCCAACTTAATAGAATAAGTGATGAACTGCACTACGATTGTTTCACTTCTTCCTGTTTAGCTCTCCTAAATGACTGGCTTTGGATTGAAACTGTACTTTATGAATTCATATTAGGAAAGTGTACGCTATTACCATTCATTTCAGCTGTGGATTGATGCTGCAAACATCCATTTTCCATCTTTAGGTATCCGAAGTAAGACCTCACAATTCCTTACCCCAATTCTCTTAACTTTGAATATTTGCCCGTCTAGAAGTGTAAACTTTTGCAAGCTATTCCCCGAACATGCTTACGGAAGTTGGGGTTCATAGTCAAACTGCTTCCTTTCTTAAAGGCTGATAAAAGGATTTGCACTTTAGATGGATAAATGCCTGCGAAGGGATGCGATCGAAGGGCCGGGTCTACGTTTTTTGAGCGCAGGAGTTAAGTGAGTAGTCAATGAATACGGCCTTGCCCGAGATAGAGCGATTGCATAGATCTTCCACATCCACCACGATGTTCGAATCCATTGATCCATGAATGAAGATGTTGGCAGGAAGGCATCTGTTGGTTGTTTATCTTGCTCTGTCTGATCTGGGTCTTGGTTTCCCTCGGATTCGCCATATGAATTGTCTTCCTGTACATCTGTCACACCTAATCCGTAGACTTGCTCACGTTTCACTAGAGCTAGTTTTGTAAAACCTAGCGGTTTGGTATCCCCAGCCTCGTCCCTTTCAGCTTCTTCTTGCACAGGAGCTTTGTTCCAATTTGGAGATTCTCTGTCAGAGTGGAACTTCTCGTATGCCAACGGCTCTCATAATCCAATTCCCCTTTGGTAAGCCCCAATTGATTCATTTCTCCACTCTGGAGTACCTGGTTGTGTGGTCTGTACCTCTGAAGTTTCTTGCATTGGTTCGTTGAACATGGACTTCTCGAATGGGCTGTTCTCATTCACAACAATGTTTGGATCGACGAGAAAGGAGATCTTTGTTTGTTCAATCGAATGGGTAGTCTTGTATGTACTGGATTTGAAATCCACTACTTAATTGGTTGGGGGTCTTCCATCCGGCTAAAAAAAGAAGTGAAAAACATGCGCCTGGGTCCTTATTTTGGGAATCTCCCCATGACATGCCCTTTTGAGCTTGAACAATTTTATTAGAAGAAAAAGGCCGTGTAGGCAAATCAGACACCAGTTTCGCCAGGATCGGGCGATCTATCAGGTAGTTCACTGCCCGTTCACACCTTTCGTTTTTAGTTAAGAATTTTCCCCGGCATGTGCAAGCCCCATATACGAAGCCACGCGTTATTATTCTTATTAGAGGGCAGCTTCATCGCAGGTTCGTGTGTATGCGCTTAGCCATATCTTTTGTTCCACTGCCAATAGTTCGTTTTAGGTACGGCCATTCCCCAGCCCTCCCTATATCAGCGGGAGCTTTCTCGCCCTAGGAAGCCAATGTCTCATCATCCGGTGATGAAAAAAAGGAAGTTCTTGGGTCCTACCAAACCAAACAAGTCGCCGCCGTCAAGAGAGAGACTGACTTATACGCCTTCGTGCAAGCGTGGAAGCTATGTGTTACCTACGAACCATGGGTTACTTTTCCTTTATTTCAAATAGTTATATACGTATACGAAATATGCACCCATCGGTCAAAGTACTATAATAATACAATATGACTAGTCCAAGGGTCAACCTGTATAATGTAATTATTAATGCAAAAATAGATTTCGATACCCATTTATACCTTACGCCGCGATTATCATGTTAACGGGACTAGTGACTTCGTCTTTCCTTCATCACATCCATCCGATTTGTCGATAGAGGGAGACCTATAAAACGACTGACTGAAAGTCTTCTTGCCTTAGAAGCCATAACTCATAACTAACCCTTAGGCGAGCGAAGGGACTCCCCTTCCGTTTCTTGATTCGATACCAGTCGCGGAATGAAAGAAAGGAGACGAGAGGAGACTGAGGCAGGATAGAGACCCACGGGGTTCATGCAGTAGGAAAGGAACGAAATGAGTACGATGAAAGCATTGGATAAGAGATTCACACGATTTCGCCCTGACTCTGGTATTGACCACTGTCTTTGTAAGGCAGCTTTTCCATCTGCTACGAGGCTAAAAGCCCAAATACTGGTTCCAGGGCTCAACTGCTAAGTCAGGAAAGAAAGAATAGACAATGCTCCGATCAAAGAAGTAAGGGCGCGACAGCGGAAGACCACTAGATAACTCGGAAACCGTAGTCAGAACCTGACACAGAAAGGACCTCCGCCACGGAAGCCTTTAGCGAAGCCCAAACCGGATTGGATAATGCCCACACAAACCTTCCTGCTTGACAAAACCTACCTTTATGCCGGAAGTCAGTATGAGAAAGAGCCGGGTAAGTAAGCGAGAATTGACTGAGTGAGTATCGGTGATTTGGATCTGATATGCCTGCGCCACTGTTTGGATTGGACATCCAATTCCTCCTTTCTGGGGACATGGTTCCAATGCTCGAAGAAATGATAGGGATACAGACAGCCTTCCATCTATTTAGTATGAATCGCATATTGAAGACTTGGCGGATGATCCTGAATACTTAGCCCATCTTTATGAAGATGATCTCACTAACAATGATCCGGAAGAACCTGGTGTACAGCAAAATAAGACAACTACGAAGAATTCACACCTGTAGGAGAGCGAAACGCTAGAAAAAACTGTCTAAGCTATGTGTGCATAAGCCGAAGAAAGAGAACTATCAAGTGGATACCGAACGTCGTGGATATCTGAAGCTAAGAAGAAACGGGTAGAGAATCAACGAGATTCAATACTTTATATCTTGGGCAATATTATTGGTCACATGCGATTGCTAAGATTTAATACGGAGAATCGTGTGCAAGTACGCTTGTTCGATTTGCCCCCTTGGGAGGTTCATAAGTTTTATCACACCAAATCTTGCAAGTGGAACTAGTTTCCGGTATGGATAATAATGTTGAACCGTTCCTTTACCAAGAATAAAAGATATTAATTAATGGAAAGCTATTTCAGTGGCTTGAATTAATTAATGGGCTAGAAATATCGTATCGCTAGAAAACTAGCCATATCGATAACGGTAAGTGGTGACAACATCGAACAAGATGGGGATCTGTCCGAGTGATTTTCCATTTCTGATTTACAATAGGTGCATTGAAAACTCTTTGATGTTTACATCAGGGTATGGTACAATAGTTCCATCGACAAAGATCATGAGTAGCGACCCTTAATTAACCCATAGTGGACACTTCTAAGAAATTTTTCCTACCATCAAATAGAGGCGCTGCCCTTGGCTTCCTATCTTAATAAGGAAACACCCCTCAAATAAGGATTGAAAGGTAGCTTGCTTCCGAGCCACAATTCTAGATGGGCATGTAGTCGTAGTAGTGGGTCCGAATGCCTCATTATATACTAAACTATTTAGGATGAATGGGGAATTACGCCGCTCTTTGATCTGGCAGAAAAAGGGCTAGAGCTCTCTCTTTTATGGCTATGGCATAAATCTCTCCACACCAAGAAACCGAATCACAATGGATCAAGCACCTCTTTTCCTTCCAATTAGTGAGATTCTATCTCTTACTTGGTAAATTGTGGTCAAGCCCGACTACACCTTCCTCGGAATCAATACTTTTGACAATCTCCGCACGACGAAGCTTTTTCTCAACTCAACTCTTTGAACAAGAAGAGTAGGCTTATAGAGGTCGAGTGGTGGAAATGAAAATCAACTTTCTTGAATAGGAAGAAAAGTGGACACACCCATTTGGGAAAGCCATCTCAAAAAGCAAATGAGTTGCCCAAAACCCCCTTGTTCTCTTGCTTGCCTTCGGATAATAAAGACTAGTCGCTTTAACCTCGACTTTCTCAAAGAAAAACTCCGAGAATAAATTCTCATGTATGGTTACGTAGTAGAGATGGAATTAAATAACCATCAACTAGAACCCCAAAAGAACCGTGATTCAGTAAACAACATAGAGGAAGAATGAAAGGAATATTTTATCGAGGGAATTTTATATGTTTTGGTAAATATGCTCTTCGGCACTTGAACAAAAACTTGGATCACATCTAGACAAATAGAAGTTGTGTCGAATACTAGTCTACCACAGCTATTTCTAGACTTGGATCCTTGTAGTAAGTGTCCTTGAGTCATCTTTCTCTCTTTTCTTTTTATCATCAACCGCTCATAACTAACGACTCTAGTGGCTAGGTGTAAAAGATCGTTGAATTCTCCCTCATATTTAAGTTCAGACCTCTCGAGCCTAACTAACACACTCCTTTTTCGGTCAAGGAGGTTTGAAATCTAGTTCTAAGCTTCCTAAACCTTGCGATGTACTTTTTTGACTTACTCGCCTTTGAGTCGAAGTCAATCTTGCCAAATTGGCAACTTGAATGTCTGGGTCCGTCCTATTGAATTTTTCATGGAACTTGCTTTCCAGATCGTACCAACCGTTAATAGAGTTTGGAGGGGGTGGTAAGGCCAATTTAGTAAGAGAGTTGGCAAACAACCTCAACTTGAGGTAGTCCTTGGACCCGCTTTACCAAGACCGGATCGAGAACCGAGTTATATGCTCAATAGTCGACTTGTTCTCCTCACCCGAGAATCACTAGTGAAAGAAGCAAGAAAGAGTGCCCGCTATGACTATGGCTAGAAATCAAACTCTTCCCTTTCAGTTCAGGCCGGTTCATTCAAGGCCATTAGTTCAACCGATTCTTGACCTACTACGGCTTCATTCATGTCAACAGAATCAAATAAGCCTTTAGAGAAGGGCAGAGGCCAACAATCAAGAGGGCAATAGCTATGCTATTATTGACCTTGACCCTATTACTTAAGCATACTTTCTTAAAGATATGAATAAAGGAGCAAAATTAAAAACGAATGTCCCTATTGTATTTTAGATAGAGTCATCCATGAGGGGCTAAGAATCTTACCTTTACTTAGAGAGGGGTATCGGTACCACGCTCTTCCATGCTCGTAGGTTGACTCCCTATGCATCCCGACAAAGGTCTCATAAACGTGGCGCTTCCCTTATGCATCCACCGCTTCACTAATGTGAATAAGTTATACGAATGGTGGGTTGGTTATATACTCTTATCGCCTTCCTTCTTCGAACCTTTTGGTATGTATTGCCCCTAACTATAGATCGAGATCCACCGGACAGAGAAACTTCAATTACGCATTGTTGTCGAAGTCGTCGGACTTATCCACCAAGAGATTCGTGGAATTTCGTGGATTTGCGGGGAAATCTACCAAAGCTAGGCATATAGATAGACTCTTTCCCGCTGCTAAGGGCGAGCAAGAAAGAAAATCCAATGATTTGATTGGTCTTTAACCACGCCCCCGGTATGCGGTGTACTAAGAGTCCTCTCACTACCAACCAGAAAGCGCGACATCATCCGGCCGGGTCTTGCCAAGATCAACAACGAGAAAGAAAGAACCAAATGGAAACATCAACTAACTATGGCTCTTGGCCCAAACAACGCCCTAGGCGTAGGGAGATCGAGATGAGGGAACGCCTAGACGACGATTTTTTATTCGGGCTGCTGTAGAAAGTAGATCGAGAGGTCGTTCCACCTCTTGTCCCCCTAAGTTGGGTAATATGTTCTCGACCATTCTTGCTCCAATCTGACCTAGTCGGGCGAGCGATCCTAGTTCGAGACAGAGTACAAGACAAGAAGCGAGCATACCTTTGTTCGCTTCTTCTTCTTCTCCACCAAGCACGGAAGTTTAAGGATAACTATAGGTCGGCGACCACCTAAGGAAACTTCGATTCGATCCACTCCCCGGCTGGGAGGCATCTACCTCATCCCAATCACAAGGAGAGGTTCACTATGATGGGGGTACTTTTCCGGAAAGAATGAAATGCATAAGGGACCATCCTTTTCTTTTATTGCGGCATGCTCCTCGATTTACGGATTCGCAGGGGCCTCAGCGCTACTTAGTTGATCGACAATGACAAGGGCTTATGTAAACTAAGTAGCGCCCTTTCCTTTTTTGCATAACCCATTCTCAAACTCTTTCATAAATCAAGTAGGCAAACCTACTGTGTCCTTAGTAGCATTGACAAAGAAGAAAAAGAGCCGGTTAAAATACAAATAATCTTTTTTCTTTCTATCTAAATAATAGAAAGATCTATCTTTTATGACTTCTACTTATCGATTTGATCCCGCCCGAAAAAGTGACCAACCAGGGCCCTATTGATGAATGAAAGAAAGGGTTTATGAGCCCTAGCCCTGCGAGCCCATTAATTGCGGTAGAGTAGATTGTTCAACACTGCAGTACAAACCGATTTTTGACCTATTGGTCCTAGTATCATAGGCGATCGAATGGCCCCCTAATTACTAGACCGACTGCTATAATAATTCCATAAACACCTAGCTTAAGATATGGAAAACAAATAAAGTAGCCCTATGTTGGATCGACAATACCATACTATATCAAAAGGTACAACTACCGAGCGACCGGACTTAACATAAATGTAGCCACTGGAGCCATTCTAAAAAGGGAGAAATTAGCACTACTTGGTGAAATAGGTTCTTTTAGAATCAATTTCAAACCATCTGTCAGAGGTTGTAACAATCCAAACGATCCCACTACATCAGGACCCTTTCGACATTTCACAAAAGCCATTACTTTACGTTCAGCTAGCACTAAAAAGGATACTCCTAGTAGAAGTGGTAGAATTATTCCAAGTATTTCAGCTGGAAGAGCTATGTACATTTTTGATTTTCTATTAACTCATGATTTAGCCTGGTCGACCCAATCATGATATTGAAGGATGGGACCTTTTCTCGAAAAAACTCTGGATCCTGTGTCCAGAAAGTGCATCTCTTTCTTTACCATTCCTACTTTATTGATAGTTATAATCTATTAAAAAGGTCGGTTCAGTCCAGGAGGCTATTTTTAAATCTAGATTTTTTCTTTCTTTATGAAATTACACGGCAAGCTTCAAAATCAGGCGCTTGGTACTAATAGCCTATAGAGTATAGAGGGGCTATGGAGAGGCGCGCAACCGTGCTTCCTCGCTTCGTCAAGAAAAAGACTTCTTACTGGGTGAAGGGCGCGCTATAGGCCTACGCTTTGTTCTCACATGAGCATCTCCTACGAGATCGCTTTTTCAAATATTAAAGTGGATTGGCTCACTACTGACTTACTATCTAGTTACTATAAAGATAAAGGTACCGTCTTGGTTTTGCTTCAGGATCGAGACCGATGATCGCTTTCAACCTTTTTTTAGGGGTGGAATGAACCTTTTATCAGATGCTTCTTTAGCGTTTTAGAGCTTTAAATAACTCGCACTAATACGGATTGGACTTAAACCGTGCTATTAGGCATAAAAGAAAAGCTTTAACTCTCATAGCAAAGAAAGAAGCAAAGCAATGCAACTCATACGTCATTATAAAGAGAAGGAAATGGGAAGCTGCATGCTGGGAAGTGGAAACAAACAAATAGTAATAGTTACCCGGGTGTTACGTGGGAATAATGAATAATAGCATATGCCTGCCTGTTACCGATCGGCATTTAGCAGTGGTGTGCGAGGTGGAAGCGACACCAGCCGTTAGGCCTAAAGGAAATGAATCTGTGGATAGAGAGCTACCCGGACTTTATATGCCATACTCTGCAATTGTATGAAACTTTAGGAGATTATACAATAGAGTCACAGTCGTCGCCCAACCGAGTGGTGGCTTTGCCGAAGTTATTGCTTTTTTAGTAAGGTAGGCCTAATACGAATTTCAGTATGTTGATAGAGAGCTACTCGCCAGTGAATGTGAATAGAATAATAGTAGTATGCATCCGCCTGCACCTCCTAATTGTAAAGGTTTTCTATAGATCTTGTCTAGTAAGGCAGGCAGCTAAGCCGGATAAAAGACCAATAGCAAGGAAATGCAACCTGAGGGGTACTTTATGGAGATAGAGCCAACATTGCTTGGGATCGTCACACTAGCTGTAACTTCCAGAAAGCACTTTTTGAAGAAAGAACTTTATGTATTATCATATAGTTTAGAAAGCAGTTGAAAGAAGGCCATTTACAGCGCTTTCTTAACCCTTTTTTGGGAATCACATTACCTTAGAGGGCTGGTTCTCGTTCGAAATTTCGCTATTCAATTGGTCAATAAAGGGACAAGGTCTATTCTCAACATCCCAGTTGAACAACTGTTTTACGCGGATAATCAAAGTACGAGAAGCATGTGTTAAGCATGTAACAAGCGTTTAAAAAGAATCAGCTAAATGAGCTAAAAACGCGGCTTTTGAACACCAAAAGGATAGGTTTTAAAAAAGACTTTACGAAAATACTTGAAAAGCCGACCTCCAAATGAGCGGTCATAGAGTCATTGATGTCCAATTTCTGGGCTTTTCGTCACGTCATCCAATGTAGAAGTCTTATATGTACGAGAATGGAAAAAGATAGGAAAAAGAAAACGAATAGGCAAAAGATAAGATTTGAAATCCACAAAGGGAAATTGCCTCTCCAAACTAAAGGGCTAAAACAAATACACGTCTAACCAGTCTCTAATACAGCAGTTCGAAAGCGCCAAATCATGAGTGTATAAGCCCCTTCTCGTACCATCCTTAGAAGCCAAAGCCCCATCGTTAGCTCCTAAAGTCGGTTTTGAAGCTTATAACCTTGCTAAATATTTCAAGTTGAGGACCGACCCGAAGCTCTATCTGATCTGCTCCACTTGGTCGATGAACTCTTCCTGCTTCCACCGTTGGTGGATAAGTCAAAAACCTTGCTTGGTCTTCAATTGAGCCGTTCTGTTCTAAAGGCACCCATCACCTGTTAACAGCCCGGGCTTGACGTTCCAGAGGCCACGTTTCAATATCCGATCCCTATCTTCCAAAGAATCCAACTCTTTTAGAGCCTTACCAAGGGAGATTTCCATGGCTGCGTGAGCTTCCAGATCGACTGCTGCTGCTGCTGCCTAAGGTAGCCCAGACTCAAGGCTTTGTCTCCCCCTTGGACAATACAATAGAAAGCGGCCTATTCCTATTAGGGTTTTCGCACATTCGGAGACAGGCCACTGATAGAGGTCTTCATCCACGGTGATGGTATAGTAGTCACCCTTTTTCACCGGCATAATCTCCTCAACAAGACACCGATGCCTTTTGAGAAAGTCAGAGCATCGTGAAAAAAAAGCGCAAGAAATGACTGCGGGTGGAGAGGGCCCCGACGATGTACGCTGTTGGTCAGCAGAGTGTGAAACCCTAGCAGAGTCTAGGGTTAGCGAGGAAACCCTAGGGGGTATGCAGTGTGACATTTCCAATAACAAGGTAAGCAAGAAAACCGCCAAGAAGGCGATCTTTGGTTTTGATTCAAGATATTACCGAAGTCGAAAGAGAAGTCCTTTTTCTTAGCACGGGCTAGATAGGGCACCAATTTATAGCAGCACACCATGGCGAGGTGCGAAGCGCATTTCAGGTTCTACCACGAAAGGGTGGGTAAGGCCGAAGCCTAGACACAATAATTGTAAGCATCTTCCATCAGCTTGGACAAGGCAATTGGAATAAATTCCCCACAAAGCGGGTCAGAAGTGAGTATCCTTCGATAAAGCACTGCTAAAAGAATAGCTCAGGCAAGGGTCCCAACTGCTTCTGCGGGCAAAGCGTGTGCTGTATTGCGAGTTTTCATCCTGTTGAGGGGGATCCGAACTAAGGGCTCTCGTGCGATAATTCAGTATTAAATAGTGCATATATTTCGAAGTCTGACCATCGAGACCACAGGAACAGGAGAGGTGAACTATCCATCTGTTCGGATAGGTAGGCGTGTGATCAATCACCCATGAGGTGGCCAAGGAGATGAGATCCTATGTTGGCGCTCCGAAGTGTTACTTAGTGGTCGTTCGTTTCGTATAGCTTGACCAAAGGGTGCGCTAGTAGTTTACCGATGAGCCGCTTTTTCCCACCAGGGGAGATAAAAAGACTGGCAATTGGCCCTTACGAATGAAAATGGAGTTGCTAAGTTTGCCCGCTATATCCGAAGCAAAAAGTTCCACCGAACACTACAGGAAATCGCACATTTCGTGACAAATTTTTTTGTGACGATACAAATTCGTCAAAATATGCTACCTAAAGGTGACAAATTTAATTTTTGTCACTAAAAAGTGAGTACTCGTGACAAATTTTTGTTTTGTTACCACTAATGTTTTTTTTCGTCACTAATTCAAAATTTTCATGACAAAAATAAGAAATTCGTCACAGTAAACTTTGGTGACGATATTCATAATATTTAGTGACGATATTCAACATCATGAAAAATATTATTTTGTGACAACTATATGTTTTGTCATTAATTATTCAAAAGAATTGGTGACACACTTAATTCATCATAATTTTATTTGGTGACGATCGTCATTGTAATTAGTGACGATCATAGTCGTCATATAATATAAAGTTTTCATGACAATTTTATGTTTCGTCGTTAATTGTTCATAGTAATTAGTGACATATTATTTCGTCACCAATATTGACATATAGTGACGATTAATAATTATTTTTAATGATTTGACTTATTTCGTCACAATAAAATTCGGTGACGATCTTAATTTTAATTAGTGACGATCAATATTGGTCATATAATATAAAGTTTTCATGACAATTTTATGTTTCATCGCTAATTGTTCATAGTAATTACTGACATATTCTTTAATCATCAATATTGATATATAATGACGATTAATAATTATTTTTTAATGACGCACTTAGTTTGTCACAATAGTATTCGGTGACAATCTTAATTTTAATTAGTGACGATCAATATTGGTCATATAATATAAATTTTTCATGATAATTTTATATTTCGTCGTTAATTGTTCATAGTAATTAGTGACATATTCTTTCGTCACCAATATTGATATATAGTGACGATTAATAATTATTTTTTAATGACGCACTTATTTCGTCACAATATTATTACGGTGACGATCTTCATTTTAATTAGTGACGATCAATATTGGTCATATAATATGAAATTTTCATGACGGTTTTATATTTCGTCATTAATTGTTCATAGTAATTAGTGACATAGTATTTCATCACCAATATTTATATATGGTGACGATTAATAATCACCTAATATAAATTTTTTATGATGGTTTTATGTTTCGTCATTAATTGTTCATAGTAATTAGTAACATATTCGTTCGTCACCAATATTTATATATATTGATGATTAATAATCATTTGTCACTTTCAACAAACAGAATTCATTATAGTTTAAAAAGGCATCACACTGGGATTGAACACAAGACCTTTAACGTAAAGAATATGGAAAATAGCTCACTAAAGCTACCAAGTATGCTAGACATCTTTATTGTTAAAGTTTAAAATTTATTTTATATTAATTTTAAGTATCAATTTTTCAGTATAAAAAAAAAGACACTAATGTGAATTGATCCCAAGACCTTCAAACAAATAACTTATCTAATGCCCAACTAAGCCAAACAAATATTGTTCATTAAAATTGAAATTATATTATTTATTTTAAGCATCAGTCTAATCTTAGAATCTCTTCCAAAAGAACAAGATAAACAAACTTGTGTGTATTCCCCAATTTTTGCATCACCTTATTTAATTATTAATTTATTTAAAATAATTAAGAAAATATTTGGCACATATCTACATGTCAATATCCCATTAAATTTGGCAACAAATCTCACACCACTTTCAAGTAAATTTTAATATCTTTCAAAATAAAAAAAATATATTTAAGATTTACATGAAAATGAATAAGGGAAAAAAAATCACAAAATCATTAAAATTGTGTTACTTAATAAACTATAAAAAAAAATCTAATTTATATTTAACTTTTCATTGATTTTTCTTTTTTTTCTTCTACTTGATTTTTAAACGCGTGAAAACAACTAAAAAAAGAAAAGGTAAGGAAATTGTAGAAATCACATAATTTTTAAAAAACCAAGTAGAAGAAAAAAAAAAAAATGAATGAAAAAAGTAAATATAAATTAATTTTTTTATACTTTATTATGTAAGACAATTTTAATAATTTTGTGACTTTTTTTTTTTGTTTTTTCTTTATTGATTTTCACGTAAATCTCAATCAATAAAATTATTTAGAGAGGCTCTTCATCTGAATTTAAATTAGATAGATACAAATCAATCAATTTAGGAAATTAATTAATTAATTGGGTCTAAGATGACCTTGGTCAAGGGGTCAAGGATGAGTTGGGTAAAATAAATTGGTCTCAATTGAGATTTGATGATACAAATTTGTATCCTAGACTTTGTCAATTATTTTATATATAATTTTTTGGAAGATATTAAAATCTACTTGCATGTGGTGTGAGATTTGTTGCCAAATTATGGGATATGTACATGTATATATGTGCCAAATATATTCTTAATTATTTTAAATAAATCAAACAGTTAATTAAGTAAATAAGGTGATGTGTATATTGTCAAGTCATCATTTGTCTTTTATACTCATAATCTCATATGTGCCACTTCAAAAGTTTTATACTCCTACCTCAAAAAACTCATTCCCCACACAATGCATCCTACCAAAAAAATTATTATTCATGGGTCCCACAATAAAATCATCTACATATTCTCTTCTTTATTTATTCCTTAATTATTTTTATTTATAATCTAACTTCATTAATTAAATATTACAATAAATATTAATTAGAATATTTAAGTTATTAAAAAAATAATGCTAATATATTTTTGATCAAAAATCTAAAAATTTATCTAAAAATGAAACAAGGGAGTAAAATTAATATGCAATAACGGTACGAAAAACATTTTTTAATTAATGTATGACCATACTAAAATATTTGCAACATTTTGGCCTTTTAATGTTCCTAACAATAACAAAATTCACCTTTATCGATAAAGGAAAAAAAAGCTGTCAAAAAAAAAAAAAAAAAAAAAAGGAAAAAAGAAAAGCAAACACCAACTTGTAACTTGTAATTAAAATGCATATATAGCATGAAAAAAATTTAAAAAGTTGCAGTGCCAGTGTATATATGAAAAATAAACTAATACTACATTGGGACCCGCAGCATTAATCCCCAGTTGCGGGTGATTCCACGCTCATGAATCTCGTATCGCCGTCGCGGCATCCACTTAAAGGAAAAATTTATATTACTAATATTAGATCTGTATAAATCATAGATTGATGCGATTATGATTTTATTCCCTTTCATTAGATTTTTTATTTTTTATTTGTTGATATATCAAGACTTATGCGATCTTTCTATAAAATATATCTAAATGAATCCAAAATTTCATCATAACACATAGATTTAGAGTGTGTTTTGAAACACTTAAAACAACTTCCAGAAGCACTTATTTTCAAAGTTCCCTCTCACAACTTTTAAAAATAAATGCTTCTGTAAGCTATTTTAAGTGTTTCAAAACACACCCTTAATTATACAGCTATACTGTCAATATTTTTTAAATCAATTAATAATTTGTTTGCGATTATTATCCTATTAAATATACAAAAAAAAAATTAAAAAAAATAAATGAATTAAATATACAAAATTTTAATACAAAATGTGAATATTTAGATTAATAAATTCGTCAAATTAAAAGAATCGCTATGAATATGAAAAAATAAACTCATACAGAACTAATTCAATACACAAATTATTTACCTCAATACTATCTGCAATAAAAAAAAAACTCCCTGTAATATACAAAATAATATACAATTGCAATAAATATTCATAATCAATTCAGAATTTAAATACATATAAAAAATCTATAGTTATTAGTTAAGTAATCTAAATTTACAAATATTCTGATTATAATATTTAATTAAGACGATATATGTTCTTAATATATTATTCATAAAGAGTTGGTATACTGTGAAACTTGTTCACCGTGAAGTTGTTTTTTTTACACGCATACTCTTTAGCAATATAAGTCACACCCTTCAGTAATATAAGTCACACTCTTCAGTTATCACTACAATACCCTCTGCTATAATATAAGTCACACCCTTCACTTTTATGAGGTATACCCTTTATAGTAAAAAATCACACCCTTTATAGTAAAAAGTCACACTTTTGGTAATATAAGTCACACTCCTTAATCAATTTCACCGTGAAACTTGTTCACCCTATACTTTGTCATTCTTAAATTATTCTCCGATCCTAAAACTTGTATGAACCCGATTTCACCCTATACTTTGTCATTCCTAAATTAGTCTCCGATCCTAAAACTTGTTCACCCTATACTTTGTCATTCTTAAAAATATGTATGTAACTTTGACAAAAACTTGAATGAACTCGATTTCATCGTGAACTCAGTTTTTTAGTATCACTGTTATGTACAAAAACTCTCACTATTATGCATAAAAACTATCACTGTTATGCATAAGAACAATCACTGTTTAGAAAATGCTCTATATTTTTAACAGTGAAAATTTTTGTGCATAATAGTGATAGTTTTTACACATAACAGTGATAGAGTTCATGCATAGATCTGGTTCACAGAAGTGTTACTCTTGTAATTTTGTTCCATATGAAATGCAATATACAATAATTATTTTATTTTTATATTTAAATAATTTGATGCTTTTTTTAATTTCACTGTACTATTTTTCGTATTTATATTAAATATTATTATTATATAGTACATCTTATAAAAAAAGGATGAATATTTTTTCTTATAGATAATGTTCATTAAAAATTATTTAACAAATAAAATATTAGAAGATGATACAAATTATTACACACAGTTAGAAACCCTAAATTAAAGATTTAATTAATTTACACAATTGTAATATATATTCGTAAGTAATTCGTAACTCAAATTACTTATCTATATACTCAATGACCTTTAAAAATATCTAAATCAAAATTAATTGGATTAAATAAATTAAGTTTAAATATGAACTTATTATTGTTATAAAAAAATTATCATTATTTAAAAAGTATTAATATTTTTAAATAATGATAATTTTTTTTGCATAACAATAATAGTTGTTATGCATAATAATAATAATTTTTGTACATAACAAAAGAATATTAAATATATATTTTAAAATCACAACATTAATATATTTGCTCATTAACGCCTCGTTAGTAGAAATGACTCAAATCTCTCGTTAGGACAAGGGTTATCAAAACCCTCTTTAAAAACTCTTATTATTAACGAGGGCTTTTATAGCCCTCATTAACGCCTCCCCGTTAAATGATAATTTTTAATAATAATAAGTGCATATACACAACAATGACACTAAAAAAAAAGAGTCAAGACGTGAACCGGGACTCACAAGAGACCTACTCAACAAGGAACAAAGAGAGTATAATAATCATAAGGCTTGAGCATAGATCATATAATTCAATCCACTACCTCCGACTCGGATGGTAGACATGATAAAAGAAATCTAAAATTTGATCACATGTACAAAAAAATATCCGAGTAATTATATTTAAAAATCATTATATGCACAAAATATTTTGGTAGAATATTTTGGTGAATAATTTATATATCTCACTTATTTATTAAAAATAAAATAACTAAACTAAATATAATTATTATTTGGGCGTGAAAAATCGAAAAATTAAATTAATTTTATATTTTTAGGGGGAAATTATTAAAGTGGGAAACCAAAAAAATGTTGGAAGAAAAAAAAAGTAAGGCTAAGCTTCATATGCATCAGGTGCATTGTGCACTTCATAGTATTTTAAATCATGCAATTTATTTTCATTAAAATATATAACTTGTTTACACTTAACCGTGCAACTATTAATATGAAAAATAAGTTTCATGATTCATTATAAACAAATTGCATATTTCAATGCAATAAATTATATAATTTTTAAATATATTATAAAATGCACTGTACACCTGGTGTACACAGACCTTCTCAAAATTTAAACCAGCAAATTCATATTTTTAGGCGGAAGTTATTAAAGTGGGAAACAAAAAATTGTGGGAAACAAAAATATTTAAATTAATTTCAATGTTTTGAGTAGAAGAGAATTTCTCTCAAAAAAAAAAAAATAGAAGAGAATTCAGTAAAGTAATTAGATTTTAAATCCTAATAAACCTAATAAGATAACGATCCTCATCCTCTCTCAACCGCCAAGGGCGGCCTTGCCCTTGATGGAGGTACATCCAAGACATCTCTCCAACTCAAATTCAAATTAGGGATTTGGAAAATCGCCGGGCGCCATGAAGCTTTGCCTCCAAGTGCAGATAAGATTCCTCCATGGCCGCTTTTCTCTATTATTGTCGTCAGAATTAATGAGGACCTAGAAGTTTTCTGCCGTCGTCATTCCCGCACTCCTTTGACAACGTGTCTACTTAAGCTCTGCCAAAGAGTGTAGAAATTGAAGGTATTTAGAGACAATTTCAATAATTAGTTGTGATCCAATACAATTTTACTTTTCTCTTGAATTCTGTTTCTTGAATTTGGGTTATATTTCTTAATTTCATGAATGTTAGGGTAGACTCAAATGTGGGCTTAATTAAGATGTGACTGGGTATAGATTATGTGAGTTATTGTGGTTTAATTCAATATCCTGAAAATATGTATAATTGGTTATCAGTTTCATAGGTTTTGATATTTAGTTGATGAGAGGGCGAGAAAATATGTCCCCGCACTGGAAATTGGGCACAGGTCTACTTGACCTCCATGGACGTGGTAGCATATTGATTTTATCACTTGTTTGGATTTGAAATTTTGACTTATTGAGTGCTCTATTATTTCTCCTTTTTGATCCTTAATTAAATTCATCGATTCTTTTTGTTTAAAAGTTTAAGTGGGCTACGCTTGAGAGGATATATGTGCATATTCACATATCATTTAGATCTTGTGTTCATGGTGTTAATTAGAAATTTTCTAATTTGTAATTATTTTCCTGTTTTATATTACATTGATAAATTATTATGTGTCTTAGGAAAAAAAAGAAAAAAAAATATTATGTGTCTTTTGGGGTTCTAGATTGAGTATTAGTCCCTATACAATAGGATATCTTGGAAACTTTTGATGCCCGTGGATTGTTGGTTGTGATAAGTGTAAGATACAAGATAACCTATGTCAACTATCCCCTAAGTTTGCATTTGTTGGTCTTGGAAGTTTCCATTGCTTAAAGTCAGATGACTAGTTAACTCTTGCAATATAACACTTGGGCCGATTATTTCTCATGTGCTAAGGGGCTTATTAAATGCATTCTTTGTAGATATTTGGAAGATTGGCCTCTTTGGTAATATTTATGATATTTCAGAATCTTTATGTTTAAGTTAATTAATTTTAAATTGAGATGAGGATCACATTTACGTTGAACAAAGTTTCATCATCACTTAGAAACCTAATAGCAGTTATCAAGTCACAAACAACTTTTGTCAGCATATTGCCTCTTCTTTCTATTTTCATCTTTCTAATAAATCCTTAAACTCCATTTTAGTATGAAGTCTTGTGCAGAACTTTGATGTTGAAAATTTTTGTACTTCATAGAGTAAATCATTATGGTTCCACTTATATTTAGTAGCCTTTGAATTCTTCCTCCTGTTAGGGTAATTCATTGCATGTCCGTTGTCATTTGCAGGCCTCCATTTTTCTTCACCTCGATTAATAAGAATGATTTAGTTATGCATGAACTTGTATTGGATGTTTGTCTTCCAGAAAAAATCATTTAAGATTATGATATAAATTTGAATTCAGTCATGCAATTTTTTATTTTCTGTAGTTTACCTGGCTTCCTTCAGTCGGACTAGGAAATTAGCATTGCTATTCTAAAGGTGTAGTTGGGAAGTAAATGGTTAGATTAATTTGGTGTATTAATTAAAAGCTTCTTTTGTCCTCTTTTGTTTTCCTCTTTCTGAATTGTTCGCATCAATTCTAACAGTGTTTTTTTCATTACATTGTTGTGATCCATCCACACAATGATTTGCCTTCCAGGGATGGGCTTATGAGCCCTAGTTACCCTGTCCCAAGTTGATAACATACACATACTCTTAATTCTGCATTAATATATTTATGTCATCAATATAAATCTGCGTGAAGCAGTTTTTCATAAATTTTTTAACTTTTCTGATGATAATTTAGTATGGTAGAAAGTGAAAAAAATTAGATACATGACAACAAATTCTTTTGAATACAATTATCAGTTACAGAGATGGTGTTTTAGTGTTGGGCAGAATACAATTATAGCATTTACTAAGATCATGAAAAGGACTGTTAAGGTTTGGTTAACACTTAATAGTGACATAGTATTAAATGTGTCAGAACCCTATATGATTTTCTAGGAAATGGATATATTTGAAGTTCTTTAGATACTAGACAGATTGTGTTTATTTAAGTGCTTTTCATGAGACAAATTACTTCTCCCATATTCCTTAAGAAGGGATTTGACCCCTGAATGTTGCTAAAAGATAGTTAAAGATAACTTAGTTGATATTATTATTAATTCTTTAACCAACGTAATAAATAGAGCAATTTTTCTTGTGCTCGAATTTAGGTTGGCGAGAACATTGGAACATTTGAAAAGAATGCTATCACTTTGAAAGGCACATTACAATGATAATGCTTTAATGATTTCTTGTTAAGTTCAATTCAAAATATACATAAGATAGTCGCATTTTACTTTTGATTCTATAATGTTATCGATTTGTCCTTCTCTGTGTTCAGAATGTGATGTTTAACTTGACAATTCATCATTAGTTTTCACTGATTAAATTAAGGTTGATGATAATTTCAGATCAATTAATTCGACAAATTCAAATTCAAAATCTATAAATTATACATGTATTTTCATGTTTTCTAATTTATATATGTTTTTACATAATTTCGATTTGACACAAATGTATTAGTGAGAAGGAGACAAAAGTGATTGGCTTGGAAGACCAACTGTCAAGGAGGGTGTATAAATGATTGATATGAAAGACCAATTGCTTCGACAAAATGCAAATATAAGCTCATGGCATGGCATAGTCTAATGGCTCTTTTAGCTATAAAGGGATGAAATTATAAAGGTTAGTTTTTTTTTTTTCTAATATGTATTTGTATAATGTGTGCATAGTTTATTTTTGCGAAAATCTGGTTTGTTAATGGAGTATGGCCAGACTTATTTATATTTATAAGCTATAGAAGTGATTGTCATAGTATTTGGTATCAATAAATCCAATCCTCTAAATTGGAAATGTGAGATAGTCAAATTTGAAGTATTGTGACTCATTTCTCAATATTAAAACATCCTTTCTTCATGAAATAGGTTGGGAGATCAGCTTCTATACACTTTTACTGGTTGCTCATAAAAAATAGTCGTGTTCCTAAAATGCAGATATAAGTTAGGAATTGAGTTTGTTTGGATTCAGAAAGTTAGTTAGTTCGGAAGTAGAGTTGTTTCTTAAAAGTGACGTGGCTGGGAAATTGTTTAAATTTCACTCAATTTTGGACCTCTCGTATTGATCTCTATCTGCATTGTAAGTAATAATATGTTTAGGGGTTCTGTAATGTACTCAGATGCAGAAAACTCATTTTTGTGTAAAACTTATTTTTGTGTAATTTTAATTCGAAATTTGTAGCAATCATATTGTACCCAGAAGTAATGTAGCAATCACAGGGGTTATGTAGTCACATTGTACTCAGAACTTTGTATGTACTCAGAAGTATTAGAAATCATATTGTGAGGAATCTTAACATCTAATAAAATTATTTGCACTATTTGTGTTTCTGCATCTAACATAGTCATTCTTTTACTACCCAAGTCATTTTACAAAAATGAGTATATATATCGGGTTTTTACTATTTTACTCAATTATAAATTATTAGTTTCTTAGGATAGTGATACACAACCTGAGCATTCCCTAGTATACAATAGAGACAAATAAGGAGACAACATAAGAAAAAATCATATATATGTCAATAATTGTATCTAATTTCGATGATGATGATATGTCAATAATTAAATCATATAAACATTAAAAGAAGGTAATTTAGTTAGTGGAAGTCGATATGTTTCTCGAAAGTGATGTGATTGAGAAACATAGTCAAAAAGGAGTTACTGTTAGTAGATTGATGCTTATTATGATATTGTGAGATGTATGACACTATGACTTGCTAATTAAATTAGAAAATTCATTTGATATAATATTTTTTTTATAGATGATATTGTGAGACTTTGGATTGGGGAATATGTTTTTTGGTGGCTTTGAATTGCTCAATCTTACTCTACTGACTGATTTAATCATTATTGCATTTGTTCTTTACATGAGCTAGTTTCAAAATAACTTAATTACATTTTTAAATTCTAACAAATCAAGCAGATTATGTTTTACCTTAATTCAAGCAGATTATAATCTGCTATTATGCACCTTAATTCAAGCATATTATAACCAGATTATGCACCTTAATTCAAGCTTCAGAATTATGTGCAGATTTTTTTGTCTTGGTGTAAATGTTCATATTGAAACCCTGGAAATGTGCAACTAATCTTAATTTCTTGTATGCAGATCAAACAAATTGGTGGTTGCCATATTTGACATACGAGCAAGCAATTCCCTTGGTAATTTCTTAACTCTCAGTCCGATCGCATGAACTTGTGAGTATATGTTTTCAAGTATCGCCGGTTCCTTAAGTATGTGTTTGCTTTTACTATCGGTTCTTTAAGTATGTGTTGGTTTTCGTGATATTTGTTGGTACCTTAATCAACTAAAATGCTATAGTACAAATTTACAACAATAAAAAAAGAATATGGCTAATGATATCAACGTTGATGTTGAGCTCCTGCTTTTTTGTTATTATATGCAATCTTGAATGATATGTCAATAATTAAATCATATAAACATTAAAAGAAGGTAATTATGAGTTTTCTGAATATTTTATTTCAATCATGGGTATGGTGATGAAGTAGCTGATTTTTAAAATTTTTTTGTAGTCTCTTGAACTTAAAGAACCGTGTGATAGGATTTACTTGTATGAGAAAACCCACAATACAAAGAATAATGATTGGATATCCGACAAGGCAAAAGAAAATTGGGTAAGTCGTGTAGACATTTATGATATTTGATTATGTTATTATTGAGGTTAATTTACTTCTTTTTCAATTCAGTTGAGCATTTTATTTACTTTATTTATGCTTAAATACTAGGAAACAATGAAACGTAAGCGAGATGAATATGTTGAGCTCGGAATAGAGAGGACCGAACCTGAGATAGTCTTGGAGGTGTTGGGCCATGGGGCTGGATATACCAAAGGATACGGTTACGGTTCAAAGCCTCCGAGTAGACGGAGTTCATTGTACAATTCTTCTGCTGAATATGAAGATGAGCTAAGAGAAACAACAGAAGAGTTGCAACACTCTAGAGCTCAAGTAACTAGCTTGAAAGAGGACCTGGCTACACAAAATGATAATCTGACTGCCAAACTCTCTGAGCAAAATGAGATTCTCACTGCAAAACTCTCTAAGCAAAATGCAGCTATGAACAAAGTAATGGCTTTCATGAGGGACAAAGGGATTGACATATAATTAAGGTTAGGTTTTATTTTTCTCTTTAGCCTTTACTTTATTATTTTCATTTTTCTTTTAGTACTACTACTCATATGTGTAGCTTTAAACCTGGATGTGTTAGAAGAGGGCAGATATTATGATTTATTTGTGTTCAACATGTGTAACAAATAAGAGAATGTGATAACTACTAGTTTCTCACTCTCGAGATTAGGTCTTGTTGATCTTTATTTCAAGTGCAATTAGGTCTTGTAGATCTTTGTAATTGCTGATTTTTTAGAGCAGAGCTAACGATTTGATTCAAACATAATATGTGTGTGATACAAATTAATTTTTTTAGCTAGGTTATATGTGTATTGCATGTATATAGATAATGGTAATCAGATTTTGTATATTTCACTACCAAATTGTGCTAGTTACGGTGTGTGAAGTAAATATTGTTGCATTTTAGTTCGTGGATGTAATGATTAAAACAAGTTAGTGTAATTTTGCTATACTCATTCTTAGATTTTGATTGTGTTAAGGAATTACTTTGAGATCCGAGATTTAGTATAGCTGAAATTGTTTCATGCTTGTGTGACTTGCTCTGGATTTGGAGAATTGAATTCGATCTTGCTAAATTTGGGGGGTTCTGGAATTTTAGATCTGATTGTGGTTAAGGTTTATGAATTTTTGAATTATTGAACCTGGATATGTTACCGTGCTGCTTTGAGAATATTTTGTTTTTTTTTTTTTTTTGGACAAGAAGTTGCACATTTATTGTGTTATTGATTTGGTAAAGTAGATACACCCTGAATTTTGTGGATTAGTCTTGGATAATTTAATATGTTGATGGTAGCAACTCTTTTCTCGGTTTTTTTTTTGGATCAAGTAAGCGTTTTATTCATATATGTCCATGCGTTAGAGAAATATCAAATTCTTTTCTATTGCAGAAAGATTCTGATCTAAATAGCTAAACTGATAAAACTGTATGTATGATAACTTGTTGTGTAGAAATGCTTATATGAGATTGGGTTTTTGTGATTGTTAATATGGCATTCTGTGTTAATTACTTGAGGTTTCAGAGATGGTTTTATTGAATACAAAGTAATTAAATGCAATGGACTTGGAAATAAAGTGAATATGACTCCAATTAACTTGATTTCTTTCCTTGCTAGTTCGAATGAATGGAGTTGCTATTCATCTAGATGTTCTTGTTTGTTGGTGAAACATCGTTTTGACTTATATTAGCAAGCAATTGTAATAGCAAATTCTCAAGATGCTTTCTCAATTTATTTAACTTGTTAAGTAGGCATGACTATATTTGAAGTTGATCACATGATGTATTTGTGAAAACACGTTTATTTTTTTAACAAAAAAAGATGAGAGTGATACTTTTACGGAGTTATGCTTTCTTATAAATTCATATTTTGATATGATATCCTTTTTATAGGTGATATCTAAGGAGGAGAAGATTTCAGATTCGTCGTTTGAAGTGCATGGAATTTATTTTTGAAGACATATAAGACATTGTTTTTTTTTTAGTTTATTGTTTTCATGTAGTTTTCATAACAAATATTGTTGATTGATTTTTAATTGTTTGACGGAGTTTTTTTGTTAATGCAATATATTTTTTTTTATCTTTAATTAATTTAGTTTTTATTGTAATATTTATTATTTAGTATTGATTCTTGATTTAATATATATAAAAATTCAAATAAATTGATAATAGGAATAATTATTTCACGATGAAATAAATCGTCACAATATGTATCATTTTTATGATTTAAATAATAGTCACGGTATGTTAATTAATCATGACGATACATGTTGTCACTATATCAATTTCTTTAGTGATGATTATCGTCATCGTCACTGAATAATATTTGTTAATGACAAAAAATATTTTGTCACCATTTTTACGTCTTTAACGACGACGAGTATTTCGTCACTAAAGTCCAATTTTTTGAGACGAAAATTAGTTGTCACTTTACCTATATATATATAACCACGATCTTTTTTTTCGTCATTTTTTGGCAATTCTTTCATGCGAAAAAAATGTCAAATATGATTTAACAATATATTGTCACAAAATCTAAACTTCTAGTGATGAATATTATTTTCGTCCTTTGAATAATACATTATAGTGACAACAATAGTTCGTCACAATTTCCATTATCATTTTGCGACAATAAAAATTTTGTCACTAAATCAAACTATTTAGTGACATTTTTTATTGTCATTTTATATGTACGCATATAACGACGATCAACATTTCGTCACCGAATAACAACTCTTTCATGACGAATATAGAAAATGTGATTTAAATAATCAAGCTAATTGTGACAAAATTAATGTCACTAAAGTAACATTTTTTGTGACACTTATTTAAATCGTCACATAAAGTTGAACTTTAGTGATTTAAATGTCATATTAAGTGATTTAATTTTTTGATGTCTAAGGTGACAATTTATGTGTCACAATAGATGGACACACTTAGGGGACGATGAACTTTTTCGTCACCAAATGATGCCTTTCGCATTTAATTAATATACCGTCACATTTTTCAAAATACCACGACTATAAATGACGATCTCGCTACAAAAAAAAATCGTCACAAATTATCAATTGTGATTTAAAAATGATGTTTTAGTGATTTAATATTTTCGTCATGAAATCTCAATTTCTGTAGTGGAAAGAAGCAAATCCTCAAGTGGGGAATCGACTTTTTCAACTTTTCCCACATGGGAAGTAGAAAAATTGGAAATCCCATTTGGCGTTTATGAATGGAAAGAGGCTTGCCCACTAAGGGAGATAGAAAAGGTGCAATCAGAACCAATCAGGCGAGTACACCGCTTGCTTTCATGCGATGATTATAGATAGAATAAGCTACCGGGTGGAGAAATCTAGTGAATAATGACTGATATGCTTTTTTGCATGCCTAGCTATTTGAATTAAAAAGGGGCAGATCTAGGCTATGGATTTATATCCACCAACTCTTCTTAAGAAGGAATTTCTTCCATTAATAAAGATAGGGCGACACTTCTTCTACACTATAGGGAGTGGGTCCAAAAAGGAAGATGGAAGTCTTTTAATTTAAGTCGAGAGCTAAATTTGAAATCGAGACGAGTCTCATGTCAAAGATAAGAAGTTATCCGTGGTCCCCTCCTAGATAGAATAGGTCTTCTTCTCTCAATCCGTCTTTAGTGGAATTCAAAAAGGCTTTCTTTTAAATGATAATAGTCTTAGCCTACCTCCGCCCACAACCGTCATTTTCAATGTGTGCCACATTTACGAAGGCCAGGACTAATGTCTGACTGGGTCTTAGCTCTCCATGCCTACTTGGGATCGAACAAGGATAAGGGTCTTAGGAACGGTCAGGCTTAAATCACCTGTCCTTTCCTGCAGCTAAAGAAAATTTAGTTCCATTCACAAAACGTATCCAAGCCGGGCGAGAGCCCCAAGTGGCCAGTCGTCGAAGCCCCTTTACTTTAAAGGAAGTTGGGTTGATGGATCCAACAAGGCCAATTCAAGTGCTGTCCGAAGTAAGGTAGTAGAGGAAAGAGCCTCTCAAGGCCTAAAGACTGGACCCCTACGTTAAGAAAGAATGAAAGAACGAGCTAAAAAGTTTCTCGTGGTACCGGGAGAAAAGAAAGGAAGAAAGCTCCATCGCGGGGGCTAGCTTCACCCTTTTCTTCTTCTACACGCGTACTGTTCGTGTTGCGCCTCTGTCAGGAAGAGTCGAGACTGGTGCCGAGGTCAAGATAGATGGTGTAAGCTGTGGGTGTAGCTTCTTGGGACTAGGTTAGGTCTTTTCCAACTCTCTGTTGAGAAAGAGGAAGCTCAGACTCTAGAGTGCCCAATCATGTTTATTTTTCTGCCTTATTAAAGATCCATCAAGATCATGTCCATTTAATTTGCCCAAATAGGTCGTAGTTAAAGGTAGTCCTATAGCATACCACCACAAAGAAGCAAAAAGGGTGTTTTAATGTATGATGTTGATCTCGGTCCGATCCTAAACTTTGAATTTCATTTTCCACTCCATTATTTTTTAGGTAAGAATTCTACGGTGGTCAAGACCCCACCGTCAAAAGATAGGGCCTATCAAGAGTCAACCCTTCTCATTCCCATGGTACTGAGGTAGACGAATAGTTTAAAACAAAAAAAGAGTTCTATTCTTAACTTGGGAGAAAACGTTTACACCAGGCCAGCGAACACAACACCGCCCCACCCCTCTCTCTTTGGCGGTTACAGTATGACATTCTTTCTCTGATCCGTCTCCTGATGGTCGTAATCATTATCAATCTTATACCATGGGCGATATCGTAAGGAAGCTTGAAAGAGGGAATTTGAGATCAACACTTAGATAGAGATTTAGATGTAAACACAAGAAGTAGGGTTTGCCATAGCTTATCTTTGAAGCTGTCTTATTCTAGCCATGGCATTTAATCGAGGGATTTCGTCCGATGGAAACTATATGCATTTAGAAAGGTTGAATTGTCCTAGGCCCTCTTTTCGCTATGTATGTTGAAGCACAAAAGCAACGAGGGTTGTGGTGAGTAAGGTTTCCTCGGAAGAACCAAAAGCAAAGCGCTATCTGGGGATCGGGTAAAAAGCAAAAGGGGATTAAGGCAGTGAGCATTCTTCGCTTGATCTTGATTAGGATTCATAGTAGCCTTGCATTATGATCTTTGCCCTTTCCGATATATCCCATACATCGATCAAGTAAGATTTCACTTCAACGGAGATAGAAATTTATCAATTCCCAGCGTGACACACTAGATAAGGCACCAAAGACATGAATCCAATATTTTGTCTCCTTCTTGTTAGGGAATAAGGTTGCCCATATTCTATATCTTGACCGGAAAGCCAATCACTCAATCTTCTCTCACTCCACGCATTGCACACACTCAAATCATCCAACTCAAAATCCAAAGAAAAGAAATGTCCGAAAAAGCGGAGTAGAGGAATGGTGAACTCATCTGCTCATGACTAGAAGACTGCAGGTTCGAATCCTGTCTCTGCCTAATCATGAGACAATTTGTAGATTGCCTTCATGTTCCGTGGAAGTCTTCCCATTCATAGAGAGAACAAGCTCACATTCTGTGTTCGTGTTTGTTCCTTTGTCCGGGGAAAGGAAGCTCCTCCACTCCATGGGTGTTGGGAAATTTATAGTTTTGATAAAAGTTCCAAAAACACATGTAATAGGACCAAATCGGACTGTTAGGTGATTGATGTTTATATTATCGCTTATAGAATACCCGATTTGATAAATAATCATGATATAGAACAACCGATGTAATAGATAGGTCGCGATATTGAGGGGAACCTCAATATGTATAAGTCGATCTGAAGACCCAAAGAACGGTGATATCCGGCTGCACTGTATCGCAAGAGAAGAACAGAAGATCAGATCGATCTGATCAAGTCAGATATCACAGTTGAAGTCATGAAGCTCAAACTCAGAATACTTGAAGATCGATGACTTCCGGATGATCGGACATAAGACCTACATCACCGAGTCCGCTAGTTGAAGCTAAGTCAACCGCACTGTAAGACTCCATCGTAGATCGACCGGATTCCGACCGATCAATCGGTCACCACCAGTGAAAACCGATGTTTCACCAAATCATACGTCGATGATCCAAACAAGAAGAATGTCAACCTTAGTTGGAAGAACAACATCAAAAGTCGTCTGCTCAACCAATAAAGACAAGACACGTATGATCGGAGCCGACAATTACGGGATTCGATGCTGCTCTCTCTAACGGCTATAAAATACAAGTTCACACTTTCGACCATGCCGTTCCTGAAGCACGTCACATCAATCCTGCAAACCTACCAAATATAGCCTGAAATTCAAATTGCTCTCCAACGGCTCTTTGATTTCAAGGTCTATAAATATGGGATCACACTTCAGAGTGAAGACACGGAAACACTGAACAATCAAGAAGCTCAAGCAATTATCAGATTTTCGCACGAAGAACACGAACTTGAAGTTAATTTTTATAGTGTTCATCCCATAAGTTCTTAGCATAGAAATCTTTTCATCTAGCTGATAGGCTACATTAAACACTAGAAAAGATTTCACAGTTGGAACCAAAACAATCTTATCCAAACCCAAGTTAGGTTAAGTTGTTTAGCAAGATTTCAGACTAGGGTTTCTAGTTCTGATTTCTGGGATCGGTTGAGTGAGAACTCCTTAAATATCTGTCGGTGTACTGTGTTGGACTAACACAAAAATCTAAGTCCAGTTGGTTAAGTTGGTGCCCCTTGTGATAGGGAAGAGTGGACGTAGGACTGGTTTGTCCGAACCACTATAAATCTTGTGTGCCTTTACCGCTTTGATTAACTGTTTACACAATCGCACACAACCTTTTAAAGCAGCATACATATTCTAAGATAAGATCAACTAGCACCAAGCTTCTGATCTGATCAAGCTTGACACTTCAGTCAACTGGTTAAAAGACTATCTTTGGAATCTGATTTATCAAAACTGGTTTTTCACACGGGTAAAACTTAGCTTCCGCACATCAGTTAAATTGATAGCTACCGAACCGATGCGCCTTCGGTGATCAAGAAGTTGGTTATCGATCCCAAACCGATTCACTTCGACTCTGACGCTTAAGCGCCATCACACCGACCAAGACAAAAGTTTACAAAAGTCTATTCACCCCTCCCCTCTAGACTTCTGCCCTCACAAAACCCGTTCGGGACCTACAAGTGGTATCAGAGCAGTGGTTCTACAGACCACTGGCTTTGAGTATCATCGATTCTTGAGGAAGAATCTTTGTGGTCAACTGAACAGATCTTGAAAAACCTTCTTAAAACTCATTCTTTTTTCCAAAATCACAAAGCATGGATAACACCTCGGGAATGTATCATGATGCGCGAAGTTCTCAATCGATGAGTATGCAGATTGGGCCATATATATGTCCAACCATCTAGGCTCAATAAGTGGCAGAATGATGGAAGTCATCGAAAGAGGACCCATCATCATTTATTACGACAACCCTGCAGTTGGAGGAGATCCGCATTTTACCCCCGGAAGTCTTGTGCGAAAAACCCACCTTGATGGATGCAGAGAGGAGGAAACAAGACACTCTAGATACTATCGCAAGGCATATTATCATGAAAACAATGGATAAGGTCACTAAGGAAAAGGTTAAGTATCTCAAAATCTGCGAAAAAGCAATGTGGGATACTCTAAAATTTGAAATATCGAGGAAATGACCGGATAAAAGACACCGTCTCAAGCAGTTTAACTGGTGAAGTTCGAAAAATCAAGATCTTTGCCCAACAAAACCATCAACGAACTCGATGGAAGGATTACAATGTCAATAAACAATCTTGAGAACTTGGTAGAGAGATGACCGATAAAGATATCAACTACAAAATTTTAAGGTCTCTCACCAAGAAATGGGATATGAAGGTCCGCAGAATCAAGGATTGCCAAGACATTTCAAAAATGAAGCCAAGTAGCTTGTTCTTGAGCCTTAAAGCTCACGAGTTCGATTTAATTGAGAGAGGACAAGCGGATGAAGATGAGGTGCCCATTTGAAGCCTCAACTTCCAAATCGATTGCTTTTTAAGGCAACCAAAGAAGAGATTGAAGACCAATGAATCCATTGGAAACATCATAAGTCAAAGCGTAACAGATCGCTCGCTTTGCAGAAACTAGAAAAATCAAATACTCAACTGGGTAAGTATCAAGATTCTATAAAGATTATCAACATAGCCAAGGAAGAGAGGAGATCGACAACAGATCTCCGGAAAGAACCAGATCGATGATCGAAGAGATCATGCGAGAAGAAAGAAAAGTGATAATCTAAAAGATGAGAGAAGAGATAACCAACCGACGAGAAGAAGCTCGGATTATTATCGTAAAAGAAAGTCACCCGATAGATCATACTTGTGAGTGATTCACCCGGAAGAAAAGGTTCCGTGGATCAGGAGCGTGCTTCAACCGTGAGAAGCCAGTCCTTCTGGTGTAGACGCCTGCACTGGACGCCAAGAGAAAAGGGAAGAAAAGAGGAAATAAGAGAGCAACGATCTGGTAGGACATAAGAGCCATGGTTGTTTACACGTCCGGAATTGACGATTCTATCTCGCCCTCCGAGGATTCTGGATACTCCTCTCAGAGAAGATTTATGTCCGACAATAGCGGTCTTTGTTGACTTCTATGGAAATGAAGATCCGATATTCTCTTCAGATTATGATGAGATCTCGCCTTGATGGCCAAGGAGGACCAATCTGAGGTAACCTCCAAACCCGCTTTGTTCGCTTCTACACCGCTATCATTAGCACACCGCCGGGAGATTGACTGCAGCAATTTACTCGAGCAATTGCTTGAGGATCTCTCCAATGCAAGAGACACTTATGCTATAGTGGAAGTTTAAAATGACAAGCCGAGGACCGTAAATAATCACTTGCTAAAGAGAATGATCTCAAGAAAGCCCTCGAACTTAAATCTTTAAAACGCTCGTAAGGCAAATCAAGAATTTAAAATTTTGAAAGTTAAAGCTTCGATCAGAGAAGTAGATCAAAGATCACCGGCAATTAACAAACAACAAGTTCGATGACTTCAAAATCCTCGCAAGCAAAATTCGATGAGCTATTCCGAAAAGCATGAAAGTCTAAAATCATCTCGAGGATAATCTGCGAAGAAAATAGAAGTTTTACAAAATCATATAAAACCGTTTCAAGACATGAACACCTATTTTCGAACAACGACATTAACAAGAAGGGACTTGGGTATGAAAAACCTTCCACATCCTCAAAAAGCCCCTACCGATTCATCTCAAAAAGGTGTAATCGACGAAGTTTCGGACAAAGGTACACAAAAAGCCAAACATGTATCCAATAAGGAAAAAAGACCGGTTGAAAGTAAGGCAGTGCCTAACCGAAAGGAAAATAAATCGACCCCAACCGGTAAAGCATCACCGAGGAATCAACGTGAAGCACCCGGTTCTTCTGAAGAGACCTCAACCTAATCAACAGATCAGGAATCAGAAAAGACAACCTGTAAAAAAATCTAATCTAAGACCTAATCAAGGTCAATTTTTAATAAGCATGCTTCGTAAACCGCAAAAACCACCTATGACGAAAAAGATATGAATCTTTTGATGGTAGCGGTCGTACCTACCCCTATAATCGTAAATCTAGGGTCGGGCCGCACCGTAACCACATTGGATGAAAAGAAGACAAACGTAAAAGATAAATCCCAAGTCTTCTAAGTCACCCAAGGTTCACACTAATAATCATACTAATCAAAAAGCATATAAAGAGACGATGATTATGTTGATAGGTATGGGAGACAAATCAGCCTTCGATCTAACCGATCTCAATAGAAGTGCTCTGCTTTGTATGGATCCCCAAAACTAAAACCTAACCCCTCGGGACCCAATCCAAAAAGGGTACCTAAAGCCCGATTTGGGCTGCAGGAACGTGGGTCCGCCAACAAAGGAGGTGTGCAAGCAACTATCCGGGTACATCGATAGTGGATGCTCAAGGCACATGATCGAAGCAAACATCTCCTCGGCTCTTACATAGAACGAAGGCCGCGTGTACTCTTCGGTGATGATAACTTTGGTTATACCAAAGGATTCGTAACCTTAGAGAATGATGATGTACAAGTAATTGGAGTCTCGATGTCGAAGGTCCCAAGCACAACCTATTATCGGTTTCACAATTCATGCGATAACGGGTTGGAAGGTTGAGTTCTCGTGACGACCAATGCACTATCAAGAATCGAGCCACTCAACAGATTTTGCTGGGTTCAAGGAAAGGGACGATCTACACAAATGATTGGAACAATTTGCCCAAGAAATGCATGCTCGATTGTTAAGAGTTCCAAAAGTATAGCGGTTGGCTCGCACAAAAAGGATGAGCCATCCGAACTTTAAAACTCTTAATAAGATAGAAGGATGTCTCTAGTGGAAGGACTTCCTAATGAAGTATTTTCAAAGGATCGGACATGTCTTTGATGTCGGAGGGGAAAACAGTCAAAGCTTCATTCAAAGGGATTTTCGGACCAAGATCCAAAGAGTATTCATAGCTTGCTTCATATGGATCTATCGGACCGGTTACACGGTCAAATCTCTCAACGGACGCAAATATACTCTAGTAATCGTGGATGACTATTCCAAGTTTATTCGGGTTATATTCTTACATAAGAAGAATGAGCGATAAACGAAGATACCCGAAGCCGCTAAAAAGATTACAAAATGAGAAGGGTGTCGCAGTAGTAAAAATCGACGATAAAGGTACGTAATTTTTGAACTCTTTTATTACCGATTTTTGCTCTAAGTTTGGTATACAACATGAAACATCACCGCAAGGATGCCACAAATGTAATGGAGAAAGCAGAACGGAGGAACAGAACTCTCAAAGAAGTTCGCATTTAACGATGTTAATTAACATGCAATACCAAGCCGTTTCGGGCGTATAATGAACATCGCATGCCATACTCGTAATGGATGTCTTCGACTAAGGCTCACTACAAAACACCCTATGAACCGTGGGAAGGCAGAAAACCTCGTGTTTTTACTTCCATGTTTTTGGGTGTAAAGTGTTTCATACACAACAATGGGAAGAGTCGGTTGAAGACTTTTGAGGCCAAGTCGATGAGGGTATATTCTTAGGATATTCCTCATCTAGCAAGGCTTTCGTGGTTTACAAATGCATTTAACCCTAGTTGTGGAAGAAACACCCCATGTAGTCTTTGATGAAGCATCATCCTAACAAGAGAAATCTACCTCGAGAACAAGACGCACTCGATCAAATGCACCGATGCTCGGAAAATGGATCGCCTAACGATCAAGGAAAAAGGATCGTAAATCGTAATAAAGATACATTCCAGATCTAGCCGATTCACCGGATCATTCAGATCCTAAGGTACGTAAAAACCTGCCGATGAAGAAGTTCGGTACAACCGAGATAAAGATCAACCGAACCATCCGGTTCAGGGGAACACTGAAGTTCTCACGAGCGGACATCAAAGACATGATGAGTCCAACATCACCGAGACATGTTCTTATCAAGTGGATCATAATTCGCACCACTCCCGCCGCTAGTAATGAACCTTTATCGAAATGGATGATGTTCTCAAAAGGCACACAAATCGTAATGGTATGATGACGGATAACCAGTCATCCAACTGATCTGATCATCGGAGACCCATCTGATAAAGTTAAAACTAGACATCAGATTGGTGAAAGTGCCATGTATTGCTGTTATTTGTCTATGAAGGAACCAACAACAATAGAGGAAGCTCTACAAGACGCAAGCTGGATTCTAGCCATGCAGGAGGAGCTGGAACAGTTCGAGAGAAATCAAGTTTGGGAACTGGTGGACAGACCAAATCATCAAGACGTTATTGGCACGAAGTGGGTTTTCAAGAACAAGAGAGATGAGAAAAATGTCATCACCAGAAATAAGGCAAGACTTGTTGCTAAGGGGTATTCACAATCAGAAGGAATTGATTATGATGAGACCTTTGCACCGGCCGCCGCCTAGAAGCCATTAAATACTGTTTTACGCATATGCTTCCCACAGAGGGTTCATCGTGGTATCGATGGACGTCTGAGTGCATTCTTAAATGGGGTACTAGCAGAGGAAGTTTATGTTTAACAACCTCCGTGCTTTGAAAAGGGCAACCAAGTGTAAAAATTTAAGAAAAGCTCTTTATGGCTTGAAACAAGCTCCTCGAGCTTGGTATGATACACTCTCTCAGTTCTTGATCGACAGTGGGTTCACTAAAGGAACAGTGGATAGAACCTTATTCAGAATAGAAGATGGAGAAGATATTCTGATGGTTCGGGATCTACGGGACGACATCATCTTCGGATCTCCCAACAAGATTCTATGTGAAAGATTCAAAGAAACCGATGCAAGGGAAGTTCGAGATGTCCATGATGGGTCGATGAATTACTTTCTAGGTCTCCGTGTGAAGCAAAGTGCGTAAGGGATATTCATCGCCAAGAAAAGTACACTAGGAATTTATTGGCTAAGTTTGGAGTTCAAAATTGCAAAGGAAGCCAAAATCCCTATGATATTTGGATTCAAGATGGATCCGCACGAGGATCGTCGAAAACAAATCGTAAAGAATATAGGGCTCTCATTGGATCTCTACTATACCGACCGCCAGCCAGACCGGATATCACCTTTGCAAGAGGTGTATGTGCGATTTCAGCAAATACAATGCAAAGCCACCACAAAGCGACTAAGCGGATTCTTAAGTATTGAAGGGACAAGAAACCTTGGTTTATTTTACCCATCGATGATAATCTAGAGCTTAGTGGGTATTCGATTCGATTATGGAGGTTGCAAGATTGATGTAAAAATCAACCTCGGGAACATGTCGCTTTTAGAAAGTAAAAACCGATCTCGTGGTTTTCAAAAAAGCGAGACATCGATTGCGACATCTCTACCAGCAAGGTAATATATGGTCTGCAGAAGTCGTTGCTCCTAACCGCTTCCGCTTAGTCAAGAATCGTGGGATTATAACATTGTAGCTAAGAATGTACCTATATTCTCGCGATAAAGAATAGCTATTGCAATCACTCGTAATCCTCGTTCTACATACAAGATGCAAGCATGTGGATGTCAGACACCACTTTATAAGAGATCATGTTGAAAAGAAGAATATCAGAATGGAAAAGATTCACACTGATTTACAGAAAGCTGATATTCTAACCAAGCCACTAGCTGAGATCAGATTCAGAGAATTGTGCAATGAGCCAGGGCTTCTGGATCTTGGAGAAAAAGCACCTAAAATGCTTGATGGATTGTTCTCCAGAACCAGCTGGTTAAGAGACTAACCAGGTTAAAATGAGTCAGTTGAGTTTGGTATCTCAACTGATCAGAGGATCAGTCAAGGAACTGATATGAGAAATCGATCAGATTTACAAGGTATCAGATTAAAGGAACTGATCAGATTTAAGGTTTATCAGATTTAAAGAAACACTCAGTTTAAAAGGATTATCTGATTAAATCAATTTGGTTATTTTACGTCTTTGTAAGTCGATTAAGCTGATATTCAACAAGCAAGATTCACAGATTAAAGTCTACAATCGCATAAGAAAGCAAAAATTTACACAACAATGGAACAATGGAAAGTTTTCATTGATAAAGACCCAAAGGTCAGATTACATTACAAGTTACAAGTACAAAGGACCCGGAGGTCAGTACATAAGTCATAACCGAAAACCCTAAACCTATTACCCTAAACCCTCATCCTAACCCTAGAAGGGGAGGAGAGAGAGAGATTTTAAAATCGATGCTCTCATTTTCCCCCACTTAACAAGGGTGAGAGAGGCTTTGAAATAATCCTAAAGCCGCTAGTCGGGCTAAAACCAGTGGAGCGAGAGCGCTGATAGATTTTAAGCCGTGAGCCCTTAGACCTGAAGTCGATGGGCTCTCCAGCTGTTAAATGGAACACATGTGCCAAGAAAGTGGTTCAAAGACCTTATGGGCACATGTGTCGCATGAAAAAATAGAGTTGATATACGAAGATCACCGTTGTCCGATCCGCATCAGATATCAAACTCATGTTTTACATCGACCGAAGTCTGTTGATGCGTAGTTACGTCATCTCGATAGACACACAAGGTGCATACGGTTAGGAGAAGTGTCTTCTTCAACAAAAACAGACCCGCCTCCGGTGGTAAAGAAGCTTGGCAACAATTGTATGTGAAATCTTTGATGATTTCATAAAAAACAAATGATAAAGGGATACACAGTGGTTGATCTCGAGAAGTCAAATCATTGAAAAAGGGGTAAAAGTGTTTGCTTTAAGTCTCACGGAAATAAGGGTTCACCAGATACATGATTCTACAAAGAAGGATAAGTATGGTGAATGGGTTATGTTGAAAAAAACATTGGTCCAATTTATAGAGTCCAAAGGAGGATGCAAATGCAAATTTGACTTCAAAAAGCCTTTTAGAGAAATTTGCATCACAAGGACATAAATGTAGAAATCACGCTTGACCGATAATTGGATAAATTTCTGGCGGATTGACATATCAAAATATTCGCACTATAATTAAGATGTCAAATCGCACCAACTTAGGGAATAGAGACTACTATTCTAGACTAAGTTTTGGCAGTAACTCTTATCCCAAGAATCGCTTGATCCGAGAAGAATCAGATTAGGTCAACCAAACTGATCGATACATCTAAAATCGATCGATGAGGAAGATCAGTTGAGCTTGAATATCTCAACAAATCGATATCGCCAAGGAAAGATCTCGAATATCGGTTGAAAGGGGACTTCAACCGATCGAGGAGGATCGAAAAAAGGGGAAATCGACGAAAGCAAAAACAGATAAGTTGAAAAGACGGGTTGGGAAATTATAAGGTTTAGGCGTAAAAACTAAGATCAACAACCAAATCAACTACAAGTACCTAACAAGTGGTATTGACCGATCACTATATCACCAACCGACACGCTTTTCTTTTTGTTATTTGCGTTTTATCGGATCTTATATCTGTTTTATTTGCCTTATCAGACGACACTGTGGTGATGTATTCCCCGCAAATCATTTAATGCGGACGTGGGGTACATGTATTAATTGCTACAATATGAGCTTTTAAATCCAAAAGGTTTTTAGACGTCTTTTTCCATCCGCTCGATCAAAACCGCTTAACTCGGATCGTTTAATTCTTTCAAACGGTTGATCTTCCAAATTTTGTCTTATTTCCTCCTCATCTTTATAAAGTTCATGAAAAACCCTACCGAGTTTTCTCATTCACAAACTTGCGATTTATTTTCGTAAAACTCTCCAGATTACTTCTCCGCGATTCAAAGTGTTTTTTCTAGTTTCAAAAATTATCTTCAAAAAGCGTAATGTAATTTTCGATTATTTGATGAATTTTTTTTAAAATCCATTGATCTTAAAGTTTTTTTTTCAATCGATGGTATCCTGTGTTATGCCTTATTGTTTCTTGGTTTCCGCATGTGTTTATCGATTGCTAGGCCTGTGTATAGGTATGATAATCATTATATGATATCTCTATGTTTATGCACAATCTTAATCGAGTCTATCTTATTTGTAGATGGCCGCTCACGGTATGGGTAAAATAATGTGCAATTATGCGGAACTGGCGTTAAGGACTGTCGATGACAAGTTCGTACAGTTTGGTATTACAAAGGATCCAGAATAAATGGAAGTGGAGCAAATTCTGAAGAAAGGAGGCCTTGAGAAATATTGCGCTGCTCACTGCAATCCAGTGATGCAGTATGAAGCACTCGAATTCCTAAGGAATTTAAGGGTGGATACGGATGCTCCGGGAGATGAACTACTTTCGTCAGTCAACGGAGAAGATATCAGACTGACGAATGCGGACATAACTCGTCTATTGACTTACCAAAGGATCTAATCTCGCTTTGCTCACCACTACAGGAGAATGAAGATGAGCCGATCGTAAACGAACTCTTGAGAGAGGTCGACAAACATCATACTTCGCAGTTTTGTCGACCAATGCTCAAGAGGAAATACCGATTGTTGTTTGACATATTGTCAAAAACAATCATGGGTATTTCGTTCAGCCCGTATGCTCTTACATCCGATCAAACCAGACAAAGATGGCAAAGAATAATTGATGAAGCCAAGAACATCAATTGTCATGGGTTCCTAAAAAGTCATTCTACCCAAGAACATGAGAAATTTGGAGTTAATGAATGGAGGCAGTCTATATGAAGAAGAGGATCGCAATCTCAACAAGGTTGCGCTTATCCTAAACGACAAAATGCCAAATGCCAATGGGGACCGTAATGGATCAAGTCCCAAGGCTTTCTCTCCACCACAAATGCCCATTTTTGGGCCACCGACGATGATACGCGCCCACCCTCCAAAGGCGTAAGAAAGGAAAAAGAAGAAAGAAATTTCGCCTACACCGTGATGCCCCCGTAAAAAGAAAAGAAAAACCGTGAAGGCCTGTGAAAAGAGGCCAAAGAAGGCGAAGCAGCTCCCCATGACTCGCTTTCTAGAAGATGAGTCGATGAAGAAGAAACGCCAGATCACCGATGCACCACAAAATCGTGAAAAATCGTGATGTGCTTTCAAGCCGAGAGCTCGCTGTAACATTTCGAGGAAGAAGCACGAGATGAACGATCTCCTCTCCTCTAACTCGAAGCCGATTCACCGCCAGACCATCGGCCGCCGAAAGCATGTTTTCCTTTTTTCCCACTTGCCCGAAACTCGAAACTACATCACGCGAACTGTAAAGCTTACACTGTTGTGGAATCGTGCCAAAGACCGCCTCCACAAAGCAGTAACCTCCGCAGTCGATCCAATCGACAACTTCCACCTACTCAAGCACCACGTAACCTCCACATCTCATCAACCGAACCGATGCATACAATTCCCCGAAGTCTAGATCATCAAAGACCATCACAGGAAAAAAATGGTCGAATGCAAATCGAACGAGAAATTGATGAGTCAGATCGAATCGGGTCGCCCATCCCGCTATTAGAGAAGAAGTTATGGAGATCCTCACCGAGAGATCTCGATTAAAAAGCTTTCGAGATTTTATAATGATTATTGAACGGATGGGGTGGCCGATGAGTTTGCAGATTTTGATTTCGATATGAGGAAATCGCTAAAAGTAGATCACCAATGAGCCGATAAATCTTGAATCTATCAAAGCTCGATCCACAGTGAAGCCGGGTTGCTCGAACAAGGAGAATCGAGATCGGCCAAGAAGCTCTCAAGCAGATGCTACAATGAAGGATGCAGAGTCAGCTGGATGATAGTGGAACTGTGCCGCAGTTCATGACCAACCACCGGAGGCGCAAACAATCGAAAGAGATCCGTGACGTAAAAAACATTCCAACATCTCACATCATCGCTGATCAACTTCGGAGATCGATCTTGTCTCAAAGATCTCCTGAAAGAAGAAGTTGAGGGAATGATAGGCGATCGAGGAGCAGATTGGCCTCAAAGAGATAACAGATCAAAGGGAATTGGCTATTTCCCAGATTGAGGCAATCAAAGATCGGTTCTCCCAAATCGTGACCACCGTGGTTCCGCCGAACTTATAAAATCGTTGATGACAAGTCGATTCAAGTGGATCAACAACAAGTTTTTTTTCGATGCTCACCGAAAAGCTAGAATCGATGTAAGAGAAACTTGACAAAGTGATTATTACACTCTCTCGCCATGGAATCTGTCCAAGATCGAAGCCGATCTCGGAAGGTTCAAAATCTAATCGCTCAAGCTCAAGGTCTATCATTCAAGAGATCTCAACAGGCGATATCGGTCGTTTTGATCCCTTCCTTCCCACTACTTTTTTTTTGATCAAACCAAAAGGGGAAGGATGAGTGAGAAACCAACCGACATGATCGTAACAATGTAAGACATGATTCAGACAGCTTGAAGTTTATGGACAAAGACTAGACCATCCGGATCTTTTTGCTAATGAAATCTCCGAAAAAAGATGGAAAAATCAAAGGCAAGAAAGTTAATCGCCGAACATCACGCTGGTGCTGGACATCACAAAAATCTGGGACATCACAACCTAATCGGACTAAAAATAGTCACAAGGAGCTGTTAGCCGACATAAAGCCGATAAAGAATCGCTAAGAAATCGCTTCTAAAGAGCAGATTGTCAAGAGCCCCAAAAAAGCGAAGAAGAAAGAAGGCGTAGAAACCGGGTATAGGTGTAAGATCCAAGAGGAAATTCGGATCGAAAGCAAAGAAAGGAAAGGCCGAAAATCAGATCGTAACCTCACCGCCAAAGAAGAGTTGATGAAATCATTCCAAAAACTGGCCGTAGACACGCTTAAGAGGTTTGAGGAATGGAATAAGATCAAGTGAATGGCTTCGGATGCCTTTGTTCTTGATCTTGTTCCGAGAAGAATCTCCGGATGATGAATTCCTCAACTGGTTAGAAAATAAATATCCGTGATTTTTCAAGTATCTTGAAAATGAGGCCAAGATAATCAACGTAAAAATATCTCGCCAAGAGTATGATCCGTTGGATTACTCAAGAAGGCGGATGGCTCATTTGATGACCGGGCATTTCGAGATTCTATTTTGACATCCTCGAGCAAAACGCACATAATCGATCCTCGCCAGGACCAATGATGTCAAATGGAAACTATATCGATTTTCAACGCCTCTCAAGATCAAAGAGATGCGAAAAAGGATACAAGCCTAAAAGTGAAGAATCGTAAGACTTCTCAGATCACCGCTTTTAAATTCAAACTTTTTCGATGTAACATGTAATCAACATATCTAATGAGAAAAGTTTATTTTTTCCGATCCTAAGACAAAATCTCATCATTTTCCTCGATTATGTGCTCTTTTATCGTTTCTATATTTATCAACCGTGGTTTTGGTTTCTCAGTGTTTTGGTTTTATCAAAAAGGGGAAATTGTTGGGAAATTTATAGTTTTGATAAAAGTTTCAAAAACACATGTAATAGGACCAATGACGGACACAGTAATTGATCGATGTTTATATTATCGCTTATAGAATACCGCTTGATAATTACCAGATAGAACAACCGATGTAATAGATAGGATCGATATTGAGGGGGAACCTCAATATGTATAAGTCGATCCAAGACCCAAAGAACGGTGACATCCGGCTGTTTTAATGCAAGAGAAGAACAGAAGATCAGATCGATCTGATCAAGTCAGATATCACAGCTGAAGTCATGAAGCTCAAACTCAGAATACTTGAAGATCAGATGACTTCCAGATGATCAGACCAGAAGACCTACATCACCGAAGTCGCTAGTTGAAGCTAAGTCAACCGCACCGAAGACTCCATCGTAGATCGATTAGTTCGATCGACAAAGTCACTCACCAGTGAAAAACTGATGTTTCACCAAATCATACGTCGATGATCCAAACAAGAAGAATGTCAACCTTAGTTGGAAGAACAACACTGAAAAGTGCGTCTGTCAACCAATAAAGACAAGACACGTATGATCGGAGCCGACAATTACGGGATTCGATGCTGCTCTCTCTAACGGCTACAAAATACAAGTTCACACTTTCGACCATGCCGTTCCTGAAGCACGTCACATCAATCCTGCAAACCTACCAAATATAGCTTGAAATTCAAATTGCTCTCCAATGGCTCTTTGATTTCAAGGTCTATAAATATGGGATCACACTTCAGAGTGAAGACACGGAAACACTGAACAATCAAGAAGCTCAAGCAATTATCAGATTTCCGCACGAAGAACACGAACTTGAAGTTAATTTTTATAGTGTTCATCCCATAAGTTCTTAAGATAGAAATCTTTTTCATCTACCGATAGGCTACATTAAACACTAGAAAAGATTTCATAGTTTGGAACCAAAACAATCTTATCCAAACCCAAGTTAGGTTAAGTTGTTTAGCAAGATTTCGCACTAGGGTTTCTAGTTCCGATTTTCGGGATCGGTTGAGTGAGAACTCCTTAAATATCCGCTTTGGTGTCTTGTGTTGGACTAACACAAAAAATCTAAGTCCAATTGGTTAAGTTGGTGCCCTTGTGATAGGGAAGAGTGGACGTGGGGATCGGGTTTGTCCGAACCACTATAAATCTTGTGTGCCTTTACCGCTTTTGATTAATCTGTTTACACAATCGCACACAACCTTTTTAAAGCAAAGATACATATTCTAAGATAAGATCATTAGCACCAAGCTTTCGATCCGATCAAGCTTGACACTTCACCAACCGGTTAAAAGACTATCTTTGGAATCTGATTTATCTAAACTGGTTTTTCACACGGGTAAAACTTAGCTTCCGTACATCAGTTAAATTGATAGCTACCGAACTAATCTGCCTTCAGGTGATCAGTAAGTTGGTTATCAGTCCAAACTGATTCACTTGCACTCTGATCAGGCTAACTGCCATCACACCTGATCTGCACAAAAAGTTTGCAGAAGTCTATTCACCCCTCCCCTCTAGACTTCTGCCCTCACAAAACCAGTTCGGGACCTACAATGGGCTTATCCTCTGGAAGCTCTGTTGGGAGATGAATTTAATAAAAGATATATGATTTTGATTAGATCCCAAAAACCCCTGAGTATGACATGTTCAGGATAATCTTGATAGTTGAGTCAGGATTCAGTTTTATAGTATTCAGGATGATATCTGCAAAATGTATAGTCAGCAGATATAGATCAGGTTTAGATCTGAAGATTCTGAAGAACTCAGTATGTATCTGAAGAAATCAAGTTTCAAAGATGAAACTAAGTTTTCAAGACTCAAGAAGAAACCGAGATATCAAGACTCGCAGAAATCGAGATATCAAGACTCAAAGAAATCGAGATATCAAGACTCAAGATGAAACCGAGGAACTCAAGACTCAAAGATGAAGACTCAAGATATCCTGTGAAGACTCGTAAAAACTCAAGACTCGGGAAGACATCAAGACTCGTAAAGCTCAAGACTCAAGACTCGAAGACCCTCAAGACTCGTAAGACCTCAAGACTCGAGAAGATTCTCAAGACAAGATCAAAAATCAAGATCAAGAATATCAAGGCACAAGAATTGGCCAAGACTCAAAGAATGTATCAATGCTCAAGATAAACTCGAATGTTCCGAGGCAATCAAAAATATCTATCCAAGGATGCACATCGAGAAAAAAACACGATTCCTTAGAAAGTTAGATATTGCCAAGACATTCAAATGCGCATAAAAGGAACTAAGACAAAGTGTTGTTAAGGTTATATCAACTCGAGTTTGTAAACCAAAAGAGCTGCTTGAAGGTGTCTACCTTTTAACCGGAGACAAAAGTCAAAAAGAGGAAGACAATATCAGATCAAGATCGACATCGACAAATTGATGTCATTGAAAAAAAGATGTCAGATGTACAAAAGTTCCAGACTGCAAAAAGTGAAGACCGACTACATGAAAGGCTATTACCTAAAACGTGTTAGGGAGTTCCAAACCCTAAAGATAGTCGTTCCTCACACACCATAAGAGGAAACTCACGAAGCTATCTCTCCAACATACAGTTTTTTAAAGAGTGACCTTGGTGTATGCCTATAAATACTAGTGACCTCTACATTGTAAGGTTACGGAAATTTATAAGCAACTCAAGAAGCTCAAACTTATTATCAATAAAGTTAAAGCACTCGAAAAACTTAGAATTTCCCAAGTGCTTTTATATTGAAGAGACCTCACTAAACTAAGCCTAGCTTGATAAGATATATTCAAAGCTTAGTCGAGATATCCTAGCCTTTGCATTGTACTTCATTGTAAAGGATATCTCATCCTAGTTGGAAACCAACCGAGAAACCCCAAACCCTTGAGAAGGTAGTTGGAGTGTGTTTGTTGGTGAGAAGAGTTGTAAAGAGTTAGTAAACCACGCAGAGTAGTCGTAAAAGCTCTAGAGGAGAAGTTAGTAAGCTGAGAGGTAGTCCGAAAGCTTGTTTGTGTTTGAGTAAGTAAACCACGGAGGTAGTCGAAAAAGCTCAAGGTCGGGTTGAGTAAGTAAACCACGTGGAGTAGTCGTAAAGCTCAGGTACGAAGTTGAGTAAGTAAACTACGCGAGGTAGTCGTAAAGCTCGAAGTGATTAGTGAATTTATCTGAGGATCAGAGAGAGTGGACGTAGGAGCTTGAGTCTATGAACCACTATAATTGCTGTGTAGTTTATTGCTTTCTTTATATGTACTTAATTGTTGCATCACTGAGTTTGAAAGCATATTTTCACTGATATTTCAGTTGGAATCAATCCACTGGAAGTTGCATGTAATTGAATCACAGCCTAATCACTATTCCATTAAAGGAAGGTTTTCAAAGAAAGCTTAAAACGCAGTATAAACTAAAGGGCTAACCATTTCCGACATCCGGAAAGTAGCTAGAACAGATAGTTACCAAACCGAACTTACTCTTCCGAGGGTTCAAGAGTTTAGTTATCGATCCAAGCAACTCGGGATCTCTCAAACTCGGGACTCGGTTGGGATTATCTCGAGGTTTCTGAAAGCAACTCAGGATCACTGTCTCAGAGTGATTTGTGCTTCCCAGGACCTAATCTTCAGGATTATCTGACCCAAGCTGACCTCAGTAAGAAAAAGTTTTAAAAACACTCAACACGTGTATTCCCCCCATACGTGTAAGACTCGTTGCACGGGACCAACAAGTGGTATCGAGCAAAGGGTTCAACTTGACCACTTTGTGTTGACCAAAGTTTTATTTCTAAAAAAATACTTGTGGTCTATCCGAATCGATCTTTTTTTTGAATTCTTAAAAGACTCGGTTAAAATGTCTTCTAAGAAACTTCCCATGTTCTCGGTGGAGAACTATGATTTATGGAGATCGAGAATGCGGGCTCACCGTATTCTAAACATGAACGAATGTGGAGAGTGGTCTATGAAGGGCCATTCCAATTTTATCGTGGTGAATTCGAGGAGGATAAGATGATGAGAGAAACGATCCTAGAAAGCGAAATTTCCTAAGTCCGATGACCAAACCTGACTCTCGAGGAGAGAAAGTTAGTTAATCTAGACTACATTGCTAAAGACACACTATACAAGACAATTGATGATGGTGTGATGGGAATGATCTCTCAACGCTTAATCGCCAAAGAAATTTGGGATACACTAATGTGAATGTGCCAAGGCACGATCATATCAAGGAAAACAAACTTTCGGTTGCAATAGGAAAGTTTGTGAGTTTTGAAATGGAAGAAGGTGAATCAATTGACAAATTGGAAGTCAGATTCACTAGTATCATGAATGATCTAAATGCACTTGGAAAGAAATATCCACAAAGAGAAATTGCATTGAAAATTCTTAGAGGTCTTTCTAAGAAATGGGATATACATGCAGTGGTGATTGAAAACACCAAAAACATTAATTCAATGCCCTATCAACAAGTCTTCTCTGAGCTGAAGGCCTATGAGTTTGTAATTGATAAGAAATCTAAAAAGGCTGACAACAAAGATGATTCATCATCTAGTAAAAATGTGGCTTTTAAAGCCAAAGATAAAAACTCAGAAACTAGAGAGTTCGAGAACTCCCTTGCTAAGAATCGGGGATGAGCTTGAGGATAAGCTTTAAGACCGATGGCAAGGAGGTTTGAAAAAACTTAATAGTCGATATGGAAAATACAAAAGCTATTACAGGAATCACAGTTACCAGAAGAAACCTGAGGACAAACCAACTGAGAAGAGAAAGGACCTGAAAACTGAAGGATCTTCATCCAGAAAGAAGGACTCCAAGTCCAAAGAAGAAAGTGATCAGGATGATGATACGAACAGATGCTATAATTGCTAAAAAGAAAGGTCACTTCCAAAGATGATTGTCCAGATCCGAAAAGTGCTAAGGAGAGAAGAGAAAGGCAAGCTAAAAGAGACAAGAAGTTCTCAAGAAAAAAGGCCATGGTTGCAGAAGAAGAACATTATGAGGAGGGATCTAGCTCTTCAGATGAAATATTCTCAGACAGTGAAAGTGATGACATTTGTCGATGGCCATTGAGGAGGTAAACTCTCTTCTTTTCTCTCGTTGTTGCTCCTACACTAGCACAAGAGTTGTCAAGTTCAACAAAGCTTGATCAATTTGACTCGATGGATTCTTTTGAGAATCGATGAAGGACTATTTTTTTTACAAGAACCGCAAAAATGAAACTCAAGAGCAGAATAAGGAACTGAAGGCTGGAAATCTAAAATAGAAAGACTCTAGCAAAACTGAGTTCACTTCTCAATTAATGGGAGCTACTGATGAATTGAATGTTCTGAAAGTACAACTCTCAGAGAAAGAGAAGTTGATAATAACCCTAACTGAAAAGCTAGAGAAATCTTTGAAGAAATTCAAATTGATCGTAACTAAATTCAATGACCTCTCCGAGAAGCATGACACTCTACAGAATCGTGGAGGATAGTGATGAAGGTTAACTCTATTGAATAATCGCATCTAAAGTAATAGATGAAATTCAGAGTTACCGAGATCCGCCACTATAAAATCTGGATTGGGATACATTCGAGGGGGAACCTCACAATGTCATCTGAATGCTGCATCAAGTAGCAAGAAGACAATCTTTGTAAAACCAGTGGCACCCACACTTCAAACTGAAGAAATGCCCAAGGTTGTAGACAAAGGAAAAGGACCTATGGTCTCAGTAAAACTGAATGATCAGGTAGGAAAGCCCAAACCTCAGGAGAAGGCTAGAAAACCCGAGCACTCGATTGGAAAGTTTCTGTGTAAGTACTTCAAAGCCTCGGGCTAAGAATGCAAAACCGAAGGCTCCACACTGAACCATCAGAGGAATCCTCGGATGAGAAACACTTAGCGAGACATTCTCAATTGAAGAGACCAAGTCCTCAAGATATCTTGAAAAGACCCAATTTCAAAGATGCATAACCCGAACCCCACTTGCCTAAGGGTAAAGGTTATCTCGAACCCGAGTCAACAAAGATTTAGACCCGGTGCACAAAAGCCTAAGCATCCGAACAAAAGGCTGAACCAAAGAAGAATTCAAAGGCTCATGTTCATGTTAAAGCTAGCACACATACACGTAAGTTGCTAAGGCACCTAGAGTAGTGAATGTGTATGTTGATGTTTATGGAAGACAAATTAGCCACTCTAAAGTGATTAGAGTTGTCAGTGATTTGGATTCCGAAAAGGTACAACTTAACCTTGTAGGACCCTATACAAATTGGGTACCTAAAAATTGATCTGCTTTTTCAGAGAGGAAAACAAGGGCACAAAAGTCGATTAAAGATCACATAAAGACCGATGAGCAGAGATGAAAAAGCCCCGATGTATGGTATCTTGACAAATTGGATGTTCAAGACATATGACATGATTCAAGAAGATACTCGGTGACTATGTTGAACAAAGAGGCCCACGATCACTTTTGGAGATAACTCAAGGATGATCGTAGGATATGGAACTTTGGAAATCGACTCGATTCATATCCATGGTGTTTCATATGTATCCGGATTGAAGCATAATTTACTTTCAATAAGCCAATTTCTGTGATAAGGGTTTTAATGTTGAGTTCTCTAAGAACTTATGTTATGTGAAAGATGATACAACACGAAAAATATTACCGACCGGTACCGTAAAAGGAAATGTGTATCTTGTCGATTGGAGTTCAACTCCTAAAGATACATGTTTGGTTGCTAAAAAGTTCCACATATACCAATTGGTTATGGCATAAAAGAATGAATCACCGAATTTCAAAACCCCGAACAAGCTTGCAAGATTAGCTCTTGTGAGAGGGTTGCCTAATGAAGTGTTCAAGAAGGAACATATTTGTGATGCGTTCAAAAAGGAAAACAAATTAGAGCATCATTTAAAAGCAAAGTAGATGTTTTACCGACGAGAATACTTCGCCATCGCGATATGGATCTTTTTGGTCCTATAACACCAAAGTGAGCACTAATGGCGTGAAATACACATTGGTAGTAGTTGATGACTACTCAAAATATACTTGGGTCATATTCTTACTCAGTAAGAAAGAGACTCAGATAAAGCTGCCATAATTACTAAAAAGGCTCAGTATTGAGAAAAATCTGAGTGTGGTCAAAATCAAATCTGACAAGGGAACTGAATTTATAAATCATATCATATCTGATTATTGTGCAGCAAATGGAATTTCACATGAGACATCAGCTGCAAGGACCCCTCAACAACAAATGGTGTTGCTGAAAGAAGGAACATGACTCTGAAAGAAGCTGCAAGGACAATGATAGCTGAAGCTGATATTCCTAAAAGGTTTTGGGCTGAAGCTGTCAACACTGCATGCTACTCACAAAATAGATCCATGTTGACCAAAAGTCAAGGCAAAACACCCTATGAGCTTTGGAATGAAAGGAAGCCTCTTGTTTCTTTCTTTCGTGTGTTTGGTTGCAAGTGTTTCATACACAATAATGGTAAAGATCAGTTGAAAACATTTGATAGTAAAAAGTCGATGAAGGAATATTCTTAGATATTCTCAAGTCGCAAAAAGCTTTCAGAGTTTACAACTGTAGGACTCTTATTGTGGAGGAAACACCTCATGTTGTTTTTGATGAATCTACTTGTGTTCAGAAGAAACAGGAACATGATGCAGATGAACTGACCAAGAGGATCACCAGATTAAGCCTGAAAAAGAATGACAAATCATCCACTGAACCTGAAAAGAAGAAGTCAGTCACTATCTATGATTGGAGTGACTCGGACTTCGATAAAGAAGTTCAGGATGGAACTCGGGATGGTGAGACTCGGGAAAGCCAACACACCAAAGGTGACCAATCCGAACAGACACCGGCCTGACTCGGTATGTGATGACAATGAAGATGTGGTCACAATCGAGGCAAATTTCGAATCTATCAACCAAAGGGGGAACAAATGTCTCGACAATGTTTCGAATGGAATTTCCCCCGAGGAAGATGATTCCCTTTCTCCTTTCACGTTGTTCCTCGAAGTTTATTGAATTAAATGAACCTAACATTTCAAATGTTGAGGATCTCTTCTTTGAAGGGGAACATCAAGAAGGAAATGGTTAGATAGTAATCCTACAAGTCGATTGTGGGTGATCTAATCAAGGTGTTAAAACAAGAAGGTTCCATGGTGAGAGTGCACTATTATGCCGCTTCCTATCGTAGGAGAAAGAACCCTCGAGATTGGTGAAGCTCTACAAGATTCTCATTGGATTCTTGCTATGCAAGATGATTTGAATCAATTCTCAAGGAATGAAGTATGGGAGCTAGTAGATAGACTGAAAGGCACAATGTCATTGGAACCAAGTGGGTTTTAAGAATAAAAGAGATGAAAACAACAACATTGTAAGAAACAAGGCAAGACTAGTTGCACAAGGTTATTCCCAAGAAGAAGGCTTGGATTATGATGAAACCTTTGCAATGTTGCAAAGACTAGAAGCCATCGATTGTTTCTTGCATATGCTGCCCACATGAAGTTCACGGTCTATCAAATGGATGCGAAAAGTGCATTTTCGAGCGGTGTGCTTAAAGAAGAGGTTTATGTGGAACAACCTCCCGGTTTCAAACAGAATGACCAAGTTTTATGTGCTCGAAAAGAAAAGCTTTGTATGGTCTCAAGCAAGCACCTAGAGCATGGTATGATACTCTTTCTCGGTTTCTTCGACCATGGTTTTGTCAAAGGAATGTTGATAGAACTCGTTCGGGATAGAAGATGGGGAAGATATCTTACTGGTTCAGATTTATGTTGATGACATCATTTTAGGATCTCAAACCATCAGCTGTGTGAAAAGTTTTCAACACTGATGAAAGACAAGTTTGAGATGTCAATGATGGGGGTGATGAATTTCTTTCTAGATCTTCAAGTGAAACAATCAAAGGAAGGAATATTCATCAACCAGGCAAAGTACACCAGAGATTTGATTGCCAAATATGGTGTACAAAATTGCAATGCGCTTAGGATTCCCATGAATACTAACTACAAGATGGATCGATTTCAAGGCAAATCAGTGAGTCATAACCGATTATAGAGGAATCATTGGATCATTGCTCTATCTCACGCAAGCAGGTAGGATATAACATTTCTTTGTTGGGATATGTGCAAGATACCAAGTTAATCCTAAGAAATTTAGTCACATGGAGGTCGCCAAAAGATACCAAGTATCTTAAGGGCACAAATGAATAGAGGATTATGGTATCCAAATTGATGATAACCTTGAATTAATCGGGTTACTCGATGTCGATTATGGAGGTTGCAGATTGACATGAAGTCCACTACAGAACTTGTCAATTTCTTGGAAGTAAGTCGATATCTTGGTTTTCAAAGAATGGACCTCAAGAGCAACAAGTACCATGAAGTGAATACATGGCTGCCAGGAAGTCATTGCGGTTTCAGATTCTTTTCGCTCGCACAACAATTAAGGGATTATAAAGTTGTAGCCAATGAAGTACCAATATTTTGTGACAATAATAGTGCCATTGTTATTTCACAAAATCCCAGATTACACACGGATGCAAGCATGTGGATATCGGACATCACTTCATCGAGATCATGTCGAGAAAAAGGACATAAGGATGGAGAAAATTCATATTGATATAAGGAGAGTCGATATCTTGACTAAACCTTTTGGTCAATTAAGATTTCGTGAACTTTCGGTTGAATTAGGGATGTTAGATCCGGTGTATAGAGTAAAATCTAAAAAATTGAAGGTTTTCGGATGCATGAAGTTTTCGCAGTAATTCTACCGAGTGGTTTCGGGATAAAATGGAAATATCGAATCGAGTCTCGAAAACTCAGTTCTATGAAGGTCAAGATTGTGATTATCTTGAACCCATTCAAGATTTCGAAGATATATCGACATCTTATCAAGGTCAAGATCAAGAAGACCGATAGAGATAAATTAGTCTGAAGAAGTAATGACTCATGCGACTCATTTATTGCTTAAGTGAAGCTCAGTAATCATTTGCAATAAATACAAAATACCTAAGGAAAGTTTTGGGCGGGATCGTTTGAAATTCCGAAGAAGGTCAACAGTCATTTAATGCTCTGTTACATTAATGACCAATGAGGATATTTTGGCGGCTTATTTTTCGGGAGATCGATCGTTTCAGATACCCGATTAATCAGAGATTAATCTCAACCGTTGCTTTTCACCTAACCAACGCGAATTCCCACGATCTCGAAACTATTTATACCCCAAGAAGCCATTCAAGCAAAATTTTATCAAAACCCTTCGTTCCCAAAATCCTCTGCGAAAAATCCCCTTTGCCCAGAAAACCTAAACCCTAAATCTTCAAAATCTCTCAAATGGCTCCTACCATTTTCGATAAATTAGCCGAAACCAACAAACCCTGGTACGAGTTCGTTGTCTCACTCGATAGCACAACCAATTCCAAACCACAAGAGGAGGCTCTCCATATGATCCGTCTGGCCAAACTCACTCATCTTATCGCAAGCCGACCGGACCAAGAGTATGCGAAAGAGGTAATCAAGTTCATCTGTAATTTGAGGATAGATGAAGAGGATGGTATGCATTCTGAGATTACGGTATCCCATTTAGAGCATTCGTCAAAATACATCGATTTTGAAAGGGAATTATATATTATTCTGAAAAATTTAAATGATGTTTTTGAGCTCTGTGATAGAGGAGAGGATCCTGCGGTGTATATGTTGGGTAGAGAGCAGTGAGTATTTAGATAGGATTGCCGAGAATCCTGTAAAATTTGAGGCTACACTACATAAGAGGCATTTGAAGCCACAATATAGAGTTTTGATGGATATTGTGAGCAAAAGCATCATGAGCCTTGCGGGGAGTTTTGAGCAGATCAAGACTCAAGTTCGATCGATGGCGGCGATCGAGGCCTCACCTACCACCGACTTCAACTGTTTGAAATTTTTGATTCAGATGGTGAGTGAGCAAGCCAAAGTCTTCAAGAAGGTTGACGGGACGATCTCGATCAAAGGCAAGATCCATAATGCAACCAAAATAGCATTTATTTTGGAGATGTGCAGAGAGGAGGAGGACATCTTCGCCAATTCGACCCCATTCCCCAAGTCCAAAGTGCTCTTCAAGCCCATTCTTTGTGGAAGAAACAGCCATCGAGGGAAGAAGGAAAAGAAAGCAGAATCACCTAAAGTCGCTGGCCGCTTTGAAGAAACTCAACAAACCAGTGGGGGAAGGTTTTGTTGGAGGCCAAAATGGAGCAAGGTGAGAAGATGAAGAAGTAAAAAACCTTCGGCCCCAAGCGCAGAAGAATGGTGGTACTCACCGATGACGATGGCAGTGAGTCTCAAGAGATTCAACCTAAGAGCCAAACCGCTCATAATTCGCCATTACAAGTATTGGCTCAGGTTATCTCTAAGGCATGTGAACAGATCGAGGAGCGTGTCTTCTCGAGGTGCTTTGAGACGTCGCCACTCGCATAAAATTTCTCAGAAATTTTGAAAGGAACTCAGCCTCGTGAGATTCCTACCAAAGATGTGCTTAGACTCGCATAAATAGAGCCAACTCGTAGTCAATCGAGGATGTGCTACCAGACTCGAACCTACTCGGATGCAAACCGAGGACTGATCAGACAACAATCGACGTTCTTTGAGACTCAGAGCAGCTTTATTTTGGATGAGCTCTCGAAGTGATTTACTTCTTTGATCCTTGGTGATGCTTCAATGAACCGTAAGCCCGAGATGGAAGAAGGGCTTTCAAGAAACCGAAGTGGAGGAGCAAGGGGAACGGTTCATTCTTGACCGCTACCCCGAGAAATTTCATACCCCGATCTGCAAGATATCTTCTTCGATTAAGGACGATGGTTTTCATCCTCAATCAGACTCTTCCGGAGATGATGAACATTACTGAATTTAGAGGGGAAGATTGGTGGAATGAGGAGACAACATTCCGGATCAATTCTCGGGATTCGAGGAAGACAAAGCTCGAGGATGAAAAAATGCCGATTTTGATGGTTCGTTCGAAGAAGATAGGCGAGAGGAGAGCTATCAAGTTGGTGCCCCTAGCAATGGAGATAAATTTCAAGATGGGGACCAAAGCGGGGAGATGCTGAGGATCAGTCTCAGATGGAGAAGGAAAATTCTGGTGCTGATCAACCTGAAATCATTCAAACTCAGACTGAAGCTAACACTCTTCAGGTACCTTTTGGCACTATTAACAATTATGCCAAATTTACTGAAAGTTCTATCTTTAACTCAATTGTTCGATGTACTGACCGAGGCTCGATTGGAGACCTGGAGCTCGGGATGAAGCCGATGCTCAGTGTAGACCGACCCACCCCCTCGGGTTGTGTTCAACCTCAGATGATCAATCAAAGACAGAGTATGCGAAGGTTCCCGAGATTGACCTCACTCCCTTGATGGAGAAGCTTGAGAAGGTTGAGCCAATGATGAACATGATTGCGGGGATGGAAGAGACATTGGCCGCCCAAGCTCAAGATGGAGAATCTTAGTCACTCTTGAATCGGTGCAAATCCAAAACACTCTAACCTCACGATGACCTCCATGGAAGATAAGCTGAATGAAAAGTTCGAGGAGTCAAGGCCGAAATGAAAGTGCCGAATCAAAACGAAGCCCGGGAGAATCTTGAATTTCTAGAGGTGAAACCGCAAGAGAAGAATGAGGTGCCGATCAAGTCATTGTTGAGGAAATGAGCTCAATGCTCATGACCAAGATGACAGAGGTGTTTAAAGAAGCTCTCCGCCATTTGCCCATTTGTTCAAGAATTTTCTATGGCTAAGAACCACATGAAGAGGTGGAAGATGAACAAGATCGATAAGCGGGAGAGGTCTTATTTGTGTGAGCAAAGAGCAATATCACATGGACACAAAGACTCTCCAGACTTCTTCCAAATTACGGTACAAGAAGGGGAAAGACTAAATGAAGACCTCGTGAAGTTATTGGCACGTGACTTTGGAGAAAAAGGCGCTTTAAAGAAGCCGAAATGAATAGCCTATCCAGAGCCTTGAAAGAAGTTGAAGCCATCGACAAACCAAGTTCGTTTAGGTGGAGAAGTTTATCTACACTCGAAGCTCGAGGAAACTATGCTTGATGTTGCAAGAGAGAAACCGAGTGCTAGAGCTAAGGTTGGAACAAGCCAGCCGCCATCAATTTCCTATGAAGAGGAAAGCCTTGGGCATTGTTCAACCCGAAAAGAAAGCGTATAAGGCTTTAAGCCGCAGCAGAGAAAATTGATGGAAGAGTTGGAAGAGTCTGCAGTCAAGATAAGAAGAAAGTCTTCAACACGAAGAAATGCTCAAGACACCCAGATAGAACAAAGCTAAGAAAGTCGCCGCTTCGGCCTCAGCGTGCTCGTGATCGTGAAAAAGACTAAAGAAGAGCTAAAGCGAAGGAGTGAATTCAAAAAGTTTGCGAGCAAAAGGAGAGAGACATCAAAAGCACTGAAGTGGCCACACGTTGACAAATGGATGCCTATCAAATTCAACGATGTGTGGGAAGAGGTCAAGAGAACCTTCGGGTTCTATTATGATGTGCTTGGGGAGTGGAGAGGGAAAGCTCGAGATCAAAATGAAGCGTTCATTGAATACCTCCTAACCTTCTATCCAAAATATCTCCAAAGTTGGATGAACTTTAGATGAGATGAAGGAAAGGCATGAGATAGTAGCCCCACGGTCCATATTCCTACCCTCCTCCAAGACTTGATAATGGCATGGTGAATGAAAGCCATTATTCAAGAAATTGCTCAATATGCTGTTCAGTTGGGTTTAACAGGGAACAATCTGGATATTATTAAGGAAAGAGATGCTCTGAAGAAGAGGTATTTCGGAATGTTCAACCTGGAAGTGCCCGTGATGAAGTCAAGAAGATCAAGATGAATGAAGATGCAAATCAAGAGCGTAAGATCAAGAGCCAAATCAAGATCAAGACACTTGTAATTTTTTCTATCTTTGTGTCTTATTTTTTGTTTTGATAAATTTCATTGTAACCTCGTAATGCATTACTCATCATCAATGAAAATTTATCATTTGTACTAAAAAAAGATAATATCTCATTATCTTATTTACATGTCTTTTACTTTCGATATGCTGAATGAATGTCTCTGAATGAATTGTTTAAGTATTTGGTGATGAACTATTTAAGAAGATTCATTACTGAAGAAATTGATTGAATGATTAAATATTAGGAGACACTCAAAAATTGTTGGGAGATTCTCTGATTTAAGAAATTGTTGGGAGACATAACCAATCTTGTAATAGGATAAAACTGAAACCTGAGTTTAGGTTATATGGTTGTAACAAGATAGGTTTTGGCATCATCAAAAAGGGGGAAATTGTTGGGAGATGAATTTAATAAAAGATATATGATTTTGATTAGATCCCAAAAAACCCCGAGTATGACATGTCGGGGATAATCTTGATAGTTGAGTCGATTCATTTTTTTATAGTATTCGTGATGATATCTGCAAAATGTATAGTCAGCAGGTATAGATCAGGTTTAGATCTGAAGATTCTGAAGAACTCAGTATGTTTCTGAAAGAAACTTAAGTTTCAGTATGAAACTAAGTTTCTGAAGACTCAATAAGAAACTGAGATACTAAAGACCTCAAAGGTAAAATCGAGATATCAAGACTCAAGCAGAAATCGAGATATCAAGACTCAAAAGATGAAACCGAGGAATCAAGACTCAAAGATGAAGACTCAAAGATATCGGGCCAAGATATCCGGAAGACTCAGAAGACTCGGGGATGACTCGGAAGACTCAAGACTCGGAAGACAATCAAGACTCGAAGCTCAAGACTCAAGACTCAAGACTCGTAACCCCCGAGACTCGAAGACTCAAGACTCAAGACTCAAGACTCGTAAGATTCTCAAGACGTAAGATCAAGAATCAAGATCAAGAATATCAAGGCATAGTAATTATCAAGACTCGAGAATGCCTTTGAATGCTCAAAGATAAACCTGAATGTTCCGAGGCACTGAAAATATCTATCTGAAGGATGCAATACTGAGAAAAATGCGATTCCTTAGAAAGTTAGATATTGCCAAGACATTCAAATGCAGACAAAAGGAACTAAGACAAAGTGTTGTTAAGGTTATATCAACTCAGAGTTTGTAACCAAAAGAGCCGTTGAAGGTGTCTACCTTTAACTGGAGACAAAAGTCAAAAAGGAGGAAGACAACATCGCATCAAGACTCGATTAATCGACAAAGGATGTGTCAAAAAAAGATGTCGATATACAAAAGTTCTAGACTGCAAAAAGTGAAGACCGGCTACATGAAAGGCTATTGCCTAAAACGTGTTAGGGAGTTCCAAACCCTAAAGATAGCCGTTCCTCACACACCATAAGAGGAAACTCACGAAGCTATCTCTCCAACATATAGTTTTTCAAAGAGTGACCTTGGTGTATGCCTATAAATACTAGTGACCCTCTACATTGTAAGGTTACGAAAAATTTATAAGCAACTAAAGAAGTTCAAAATTATTATCGCAAAGTTAAAGCACTCGAAAAACTTAGAATTTCCCAAGTGCTTTTATATTGAAGAGAGCTCACTAAACTAAGCCTAGCTTGATAAGATATATTCAAAGCTTAGTCGAGGTATCCTAGCCTTTGCATTGTACTTCATTGTAAAGGATATCTCATCCTAGTTGGAAACCAACCGAGAAACCCCAAACCCTTGAGAAGGTAGTTGGAGTGTGTTTGTTGGTGAGAAGAGTTGTAAAGAGTTAGTAAACTACGCGGAGTAGTCAGAAAGCTCTAGAGGAGAAGTTAGTAAGCTATAGAGGTAGTCTGAAAGCTTGTTTGTGTTTGAGAAAAGTAAACTACGGAGGTAGTCGTAAAGCTCAAGGTCGGGTTGAGTAAGTAAACTACGTGGAGTAATCGTAAAGCTTCGGTACGAAGTTGAGTAAGTAAACCACGCGAGGTAGTCGTAAAGCTCGAAGTGATTAGTGAATTTCTCACGAGGATCGAGAGAGAGTGGACGTAGGAGCTTGAGTCTCGAACCACTATAATTGTTGTGTTGGCTTTTTTATCCGTGCTTAATTGTTGCATCACCGAGTTTGAAAGCATATTTTCACCGATATTTGGTTGGAATCAATCCAATCGAAGTTGCATGTAATTGAATCACGGCTTCAATCACTATTCCATTAAAGGAAGGTTTTCGGCCAAAGCTTAAAAGCAGTATAAACTAAAGGGCCAACCATTCCGCACATCCGAGTAGCTAGAACAGATAGTTACCAAACCGAACTTACTCTCCGAGGGTTCAAGAAGTTAGTTATCCCGATCCAAGCAACTCGGGATCTCTCAAACTCGGGACTCGGCTTGAGATTATCGAGGTTTGTAAAGCAACTCAGATCATTGTCTCAGTAGACTTTGACTCAGAGTGATTTGTGCTTCTCAGGACCTAATCTTCAGGATTATCTGACCCAAGCTGACCTCAGTAAGAAAAAAATTTAAAAACACTGAACACGTGTATTCCCCCCCATACACGTGTAAGACTCGTTTGCACCGGGACCAACAAGCTCCTACCGTACCTAGAGAAAATTAGAGTCAATGTACTTTACTTTACGTACCTATGGATAGCCTACGAGTCTTCCTCTGAGGGTTCCAGTCTTCCTTTAGCTAATACCTATCCTTCGTTTGTACTCAACTCAGCCTATTCCCATTCCTATTCCATCGTCGTTCTTTCCTCCAATCTTGAGAATCCAATAGTCTATGGGGCTACTAGCTAGCTCCTCGAAACTACTAAGAACCGATCGACTGCTCTCTTTGCGACCGGGCCGGTTCCAGCAATAGAGGGATCACGAGGCATTGCAGCCCGATCCCGCGAAGCCGGGCACATACGCGCTCTAAGGTCCTTCCTTTTTCCCTTTCCATGATTCTCCCTCTATGTGATATATCCGATGGGACTTTTCACATGGATTTGGAAGGGAGGAAGAAGTCAAACCCTTTTGTGTTGTCCTCGCATTTTCGTTCATTCAAGGACATGGATAACGTAAAGCCAAAGGAGAGAGGCCCCAAGGCCGAACGACACATAGGGGTCTCAAGGCTTCAAGGAAGCCGGTCCAACGGACGTTCCTTTTCCCCTGTAGTCGTCAGCTCCTTCTTGACAGATCCGATCGGGTGTTCATAATCTGGAGTAAAAGGATTCGAACCTTTGCATGCCGGTACCAAAAACCGATGCCTTACCACTTGGCTATACTCCATAGGCCTTTTTTGGACGGTAGGAACGGGGATAGGGGGAAGGGAGAAGCAGGGCTCGAAGAACGAGCCGAGCCGTGCAAGGACGCGGGGATATAGCAAGTAAGCAGCAAGGTTCTCCCTTTATTATTATTAGGACCGACTACAACAAGCTCGCGACTCTAATAGAAAGAAAGGGTAAGCTCTCTGCTCTATTTGCTTGCAATGCTATGCCTATCAAACAAAGTTGGCGAAGGCTTCTGTAACCTTAGACTCGTTATGCTGTTCGACTGAACTCGTTGGCTCTGCGTCCACCGAAAGTCGCTTCGTCGCCGTCAGCATTTGGTACTCTCTCGATAGCTTCAATAGTTCACTGAAAGCCTTTGGTGTAATGAACCGCAAGCCCTTCAGAACAGAAAGAAAGACATAATATAGAATAGAAGAGTTGAATGTTGATTCAAGTACCCTTGAAAAGACTAAAGGAACGGGGGAATGACTACCTGTAATAAAGCACAGGCTAATACGAGCCGACCAGAAGAAGCAAGGCTTAGATTACCAGATCCTGGACACAATCTTCCTAGAGATGGAGAGCCCCTTGCCTCGCCTTTTATAGCCTCTCCTTCTTGCTTACCTAGCTCTTGTCCGCTGGTGGGATTGGCTTTCTTGCTCTTTCACGCTTTGCTCTTTTCTTTTCCTCTCCTTAGCTACTTTGCTCTTTCACCTCTACTTAGGGAAAAAGCGGCTACTTTGCTGTCTAACCTCCGAAGCTTAAACGCATAGAGAAAGCACTTTGAAGTCCCTATATGATAAATCACCTTAAAAGCTAAGGCTGTGAAAAGACTTTTGAGATGGAAATCTCAGTTTAGGAAGGTACCTTCATGCCCTCGATCAAACTATCAACTGACCGACTGGATGGACTAACAGAAAAAGAGTAGTCTACGCTGGCTGGACATACCTACATACGGACTGCAGACAGGCAGATCTAAATTATGCCCTACGGCTATTACACATGACCTGAGGAAGGAAGAAAGGAAACTTGGTCTTAAGTATTTAAGTATTAGGCTGATCGGCTGATAGGATTGACTCGCGGACTGAATGGAAGTGCGATTGTAACTGCTTTACCGGCTCAAGTAATCATTCCAAGCCCTGGAAGTCTTACTACCAGTCTTATCTTATTCTATTCCGGTAGTCCCTAAAGTATAAAGGTATCATAAGAGAAGAGAGATGCCAAAGATGAAAGGAAGGGAATAGATATATTCCAAGCCTATTCCATCTAGTCCGTAATCCGTAGCACGTAACCCCTATGCCGGTCCTGTAGAGCGAGTTCCTTTTGTTTGAGTCTGTGAAACTCCGTGAAGCAAGGATGCTTTTCTCTTTTAGCGAGTGTTAAGTTCCTGGCCTTGTTGTGTCACGAAGGCTCGAAAACATTTGATTCTTGCTTTCTTCCGCGGATTTTCTTTCTTGCTTGGCGAATTGCCTTTTTTTAGTAATTTGTGTTGTAATCGAAAGAAATCATTTCTCTTTTATGAAAAGTATAAGAGTTAGCAATATCAGAATGCATCATTTATGTAGTTTGGAGACTCTCAGTAAGAAAATGGGTTCATTCTATTCATTCTGTCCTGAACGTTTCGAGTTAAATTCTAAAGAGGTTCATAATATACAAGAGAAAGTGGTTTCAGGTCGGTATAGTTTTTCGCCGCTTAGTCTTGTTGGGATTATACTGAAAAGTATGCTTTTTACTTTGTATAATCGAAACTGAATTTTCAGACTTATTTACTTAAATAAATTGTTTATCACTGATGCTTTAAATATGATTGAATGTTACATATATTTACTGCATAACTGTTCAATAATTCGTACGTGTTACATTGTAGTTAATTTAGTGATACCAGATCACAGAAGATTAAATTAAATTAACAGTCCCTTGTAACTAAAAAGTACGCCATTCATTTACCTAGATGGAAATGAACAACCCATCACTTAAAGGTTGAGGTGTAAGGCTCGGGATTGGTTTGTCTTGACCAAGAGATTACACTAGTGCATGACTGATGCACTGAATAGGACCTACAGGAGGATAAATTCTCCAGAACTGAACAAGGAAGAATTAGACCTCAGTGGTTCGTTGTTTCTTAACCTTCGTCCCTTAAATAGGATCACGTGGGATTGGTAACTATTGCTTTGACTTATCATGGGTAAATAATCGAGAGATTCAATACTTTTTATCTTGGGCAATATTATTGGTCACATGTGATTGCTAAGATTTTATACGAAGAATCGTGTGCAAGTACGCTTGCTTGATTTGCCCCCTTGGGAGGTTCATAAGTTTTATCATACCAAATCTTGCAAGTGGAATTAGTTTCCGGTATGGATAATAATGTTGAACCATTCCTCGACCAAGGACAAAAGATAATAATTAACGGAAAGCTATTTCAGTGGCTTGAATTAATTAATGGGCTAGATAATCTTAAACACGGGAAATAATGACCGGGAGCCATATTGACTGTAATATGGGTTAAGAAGGATAGTGCAATGTTAATTATGTAGTGAGATTAATTAATATTTATGGGCTTGAATTATATTGTGGCTCAATATTAGATATTCAAGATCCATTGGAAGGTCCAATCTTAATTCTCCTAAAGGCCCCCTGAGTAGCCCAACAAATAGTCCAATAACTGAAAAGGTGATTAAAATAAAATAAATATTGTTGCTTAATTTTTCCCTAAAATTTCGAAATTTATGGATAAAAGAGGGAGAAAGATTTTCTTTGAATTTTGTTATGGAATGAAGATATGTATTCTTGGAATACAAGATTATCTCATTAAATTCAAGAAATCTCCCACTTGGTTATCTATATAGAAATTTCAAAAATTTGAAGATAATGGGCCAGAAAGATTTTCTTGATTTTCTTGAAAAGATATTATGGAAGATATGTATTTCTTGAAATACAAGAATATCTCATAAATTCAAGAAGATCCAAATCTTGGAATCTTGCAAGGCATTATTTTCGAAAATTCCATAATATTAGAGGAGGTGGGATTTTTGTGGAATATTTTAATTATGGAAAAAAGAATATAGAAGATATATTCAAGATTTCTTGGTGACAAAGAAAAGTCTTTTCCCACATTGTTTTTCTACAAGAATTTCGACCCCCTCCTCTCCTATAAATAGGGGATGATTAGTTCATTCCCAAGTACAATTCCATGTGCTGGAAAAATTAGCAAATCCACAAAGGTGGTGCAACAAAGTTTAATTTTTCCTTTTGTTAATTGTTCGACAAGTGTCCTTCCCACGGATAGTTGAGCAAGGGCTAAGGGAATACGTGGGAAGTCCTTTTGGTTAGTCCGTCCGACCGAAGTCACTGCCATCCTGAGAGGTACGTTCACGTAAACCCGTAGATTCCGCATGGGTAGGTTTTACGTGGCTTTTTATATGCATGATATGTTGTTGCAATTATTATTTGAATTAATATAGGATTAATTCATGCTAGTAATAATTAAAGAATTAAATTTGTATTTAAATATTCACCCCGAATAGATCTGTGCAACTCATTACCCAACAACTGGTATCAAAGCCACGGTTTCGGGCTCTGAATTTATGAAATTGTAATTTAATTCGCGGACATTAAATTTGAAATTGGATAGTAGAACTGTTAGATTTGTTTTGCAGGTATCCAATTGTCATGGATTTTAATGTGTCTTTTTATGCATGCATATAAACTGTGGTTTTTTAATTCGATTCGTTCGGATTTGTTTTGCCTCGTGAGAAAATCCACGAGTAGACTAGGATTTGTTTGATTTGATCAATGTAATAGACTAGTTCAGATCTAGGTTTATTTATTTTTTAAATAAATTGTAACCGGATCGAAACTAAGAGACGGTAAGAATTAAAGGATCTAAATCCGGGTAACTGGGGCGTAGATGGCGCGGGCGCTACCGGCATGTATGGATGCGTGGCAAGGCGGGTGGCCGAGCTGCTGGTGGAGCGGTGGTCACAAGACAAAGGGCGCTTAGGTGCACGCGCGTACTGCAGCGCCCAAAGCCGAAAGGACAGGCGTGATGTAACGCTGGCGCCGCCGAAGTCGCGGCGGGCGAGGTGGGGGACAAGGCGGAAGCCGCCTGCCGAGATCTCGGCTGGGATGCTCGCCGACGCCGCCACCTCTGCCGAGGCGCAAGCGAGGCACCGCGGAGCTGGCTCGCCGGGCGGTGCCGAGGTCGCCGAGGCCGTCTCCTAGGCCGGGCGGCCGGATGTGGGCCGCATCCGGCTGGGCGTATGCCGTTTGAGACGAAGTATTTTTTTCGAGACGAACGAGTGGGAGAAATTCGAGGGCGTGTTTCTTCAAGATCAAGCCAAGAAAAATCAAACCATGACAATTGGATAATTTGTGCCCAATATGTTTTTTTTTCTGTTTTGCTTGATTTATTTGTGCTATCTTATGCTTTATTTAATTTGTTTAAATGTGATTGCATGAGGGTTGCCAAATGGAAAAATCTCACCTTCAAAATTACTAAGTATGTTTAAATAATTAATTGACAATTTTATTCAGGATAATAAAATTGAATTAATTTTGACCTCCATGATTTATTTATTTGTGAATTCTTTTGGAGAAATTCCCCCCACGGGACGGTCAAAAGATAGCTTTGACATGGATGAATTCCAAACGGATGATTGTGGGTTATTACTAGTGGCGACGATGACCCTCCCCACGAGGCTCGATCAAAGCGAAATAATTATCCTGTATTTAATCATGGTTATTACTTAGGTATAAAATTGATATGCATATACTTCCCCGAAGTCCCTGTCAATTTTATATTGGTGAAGGGGGAGCCAACTATTAATCTAGATATTAAAGGTTTGTAAATCGTTTTGTTTGTAACTCGCTTGAATGTGTTTAAATAATGACCCACCCCACGTGGCTTATTTAAACTGTTTTGAGATGTTGGCTGATGCATGTTCATATTTTTTTTGAGATTTTAATATGATGCATGTGATCAAACCTTGTGATATATTTGTGCTTATGCATATTATTGTTTATTTCAGTTCATCATGTCGCAACCTTCTAATCCACTATCGAATATACCTAAAGACCTTTTTGGTGAAAAACTATTTTGGTTGGAAACACAAAATAAAATCACATCTAACCGCATCATCTTAGAATGGGTACTTGATTCACAAAAACCGAAAAAACCAACAAAGGATGCGAAATATGGGATGAGATGATTTATGGTGAATGGGAGCCGGGCAAACGGTTTGATGAAGGAAACAATTTCGCACATATGTCGATCGTTGAGGCGCCTTCATCAAGAATATGAGTCACCGCAGACATCTTAAAGAATCTCGAAGCGATGTTGGGACATCGAGACCCATATGGCGATCAAAGTGTGAAGCAAGAAATTGCTCGATTAAAATTGGAAAAAGGGACGACCGCAAAGACAACACGTCTTTAGGGTTATGGTGTTATTTGAGGAACTTGAGATCCTCAAAAAAAAAATATGACTTCAATACTAAGGTTGATTTCATTCTCCAATCCTTACCAAAGAGCTATAATCACCGCTATCTTGAGTATCTAATGGAAGATCAAGATTTTAAAGTGGAGGATCTTATAAATGCTTTGACTTTGGTTGAAAAGGAAGTGGAGCGCGAGGAAAAGAACTTGGGGAAACAAAAATCTTCTCTTCATCCTAGATCAAGTGGTGATAAGGATGATGAAAAGAGAAGAAGGTTAAACCAAGAAGACTCAACATCAAATAGAATTATGGGATCAAGTATGACGAAAACTTTGGAAAGCGGGAGAGTAGGACAATCGAGGTCAGCCTGTTCCGATCCCAAAAGGAAAGGAAAGAAAGGTAATACTCACGCACTAGTTGTTTGAAACTTGTTTAGCGGCGTATGCCTCCCATTTTGTGGGTGGTGGATACGGGATCCACTAATCATGTTTGTTTCACATTACAGGGGTTCAAGCGGACCCGGCAACTTAGTGGGAGTGAGGTCCTCATCACACTGGGCGATGCTACGAGAGTGGCAGCTGAAGTAGTGGGAGAAGTGCACCTGTCTTTTGAAGAGAGTGTTTTAATTTTGAGATATTCTTTACGTTCCGAATTTTTAGAAAGAATTCGTTTTCAGTTTCTAAACTTTTATGATGGATATTCGGTTACTTTTTAATAAAGATGTTACCATTTTTCTTGTTGATGAATTTATCTATCATGGAACGTTGTTGAATGATCTCTATGCAAATTAACTTTGCACACCACTCACTAAATGTATCCTATAACACATCAATCAAGCTTTTAGAAAAAAAACGTTCATCGGCGTGAACGAGACACTTCTTTGGCATCTAAGATTAGGTCATATAAATCCAAAAGAGGATCCAAAGGTTGGTGAAAGATGGTTCCTTGGAGCGTCTCCAAGTTGAACAAATTCCAAACCGCGAATCATGTTTGGAGGGTAATATGACCAAGATGGCATTTGGAGCCAAGGGAATGGGGCTAAAGAAGTGTTAGAGATCGTTCACATAGATGAATGTAGTCAAATGTCAACCAAAGCCAAGAGGAGGTTATGAGTAATTTTATTGATGATTACTCAAGGTACATTTTCCTTATGAAGCATGAATATGAGACCTTTGAAAATTCTAAGAATTTAAGGCTCAAACAGAGAATCATAGGGAAAACGATCAAGTCTCTACGATCTGATCGTGGAGGCTAATACCTCGGCGATGAGTTTTTGAATCGCTTATCCGATGAAGGGATTGTATCACTCATCGCATCGGAACCCCTCACCAAAATGGGGTTGCAGAGCAAAGAAACATAATTCTTTTGGAAATGGTTAGATCAATGATGAGTTATGCAGATCTTCCCGAGTCATTCTGGGGTCATACCTTAGTGTAACAGTGACTTACATTCTGAACTTGGTGCTATCCAAATCGGTTCCCCAAAACTCCCAAAGAATTGTGGACCCAATAAAGCCTAATATGAGACACATGAGAATTTGGGGGTGTCCGCCCACGTGTTGGACAAGGAAGCGATAAATTGGATCCTCGATCGAGAATTAAGGTTGTTTGTAGGATACCCCGAGGGAACAAAAGGGTGAATGTTCTATAGTCCCGAAGATCAAAAGGTGGTCATCAGGACCCACTTTAGATTTTTGGAAGAAGACTATGTGAACCAAAGAAAACCAGTGAGATTACCTTAAATGAGCTTAGAAGGCAAACCTCGGTGCAATGCATTTAGATGATATACCAATCGACGTTTTCCACAACCGAGAGCCTCGTCATAGTGGGAGGGTTGTTAGACAACCCCAAGAGATTCATGGGAATAGGAGAGTCCTCGGACTTGATTCGGACAAGACTTAATCGAGACCCATGGATATATGATGAGGCATTCCAAGATAAGGATGCGTGTTCTTGGCAAACAAAGAATGAAAGTTTTAAATGGGTTCTATGTTTCATAATAGAGTGTGGGGAGCTAGTCGAACCACTTAATGGGGTCAAATCCATTGGATGCAAGTGGGTATATAAGAGGAAAAGAGGACCGGACGGGAAGGTTGAAACCTTTAAAGCAAGACTAGTGGCTTAAAGGTTATACTCGGAAAAGAAGGATCGATTATGAGGAAACTTTTTCGCCCGTAGCCATGCTTAAGTCCATCCGTATTCTCTTATCGATTGCTGCGCATTTTGACTTTGAAATATGGCAAATGGATGTCAAGACAGTTTTCCTTAACGGAAGTCTTGATGAAGAGATCTATATGCAACAAACCCAAGGTTTCATTGAAACAGGCCAAGAACACCTAGTTTGTAAGCTCAAGAGGTCCATTTACGGATTCAAACAGGCATCCAAAGCTTGGAACCAATGTTTTGATCATGTTGTAAAGTCTTATGGGTTTAATCAAAACAAGTTTGAAAGTTGTGTGTATAAAACGCATTTCGGAACTGCATTGGTATTCTTAGTACTATACGTAGATGACATTGTGATCATCGGGAACGATGTGAAGGTGTGATCAGACGTAAGGGCATGGTTTCAAAACAGTTTGATATGAAAGACTTAGGGAAAGCCGGACATATCCTTGGGATCAAGATAACTCGAGATCGCCAGAAAAGGATGATCGGGTTATCGCAAGTTTCATACATAGACACTGGTTTTTGAAACGATTCAGCATGCAAGATTCCAAGAAAGGATTCGTATTTTCGGACTTGGAATCCATCTATCCAAGAAAATGTTCCCTAAGACGAAAAGGAGATAGATGACATGAAAGGTATTCCTTGTGCTTCGACTGTCAGAAACCTTATGTATGCATTGCTGTGTATGAGACTGGATATCTGCTTTGCCGTAGGCATGGTAGCAAGATATCAAAGTAACCTAGGGAAAGCGCATTGGACGACAGTTAAAAACATTCTGAAGTGTCTGAAAAGAACTCGGGATAGAATGTTGATTTATCAGTCAGATACTCCAATCCCCATCGGCCTACGGACTCGGATTCCCAATCGATTTAGATTCGTAAATTATCCGCCTCGATTAGTGTGTTTCCATTTGGGAAGTGTAGCCATCAAATGGACGAGTGTGAAGGTAAATGCATCAACCGACTCAACCATGGAAGTCGGGTAAGTAGTCGCCAGAAGCAAAGGAAAGAACCGATTGGGCTCTAGATCTTCTTAGTGGACTTGGATGGTGTTCTCAATTTGTCTAGAATATCTGCTAGGGCGGTTGCAAATTCAAGAGAACCAAGAGTCCACGAGTCAAACAAACACATTAAAGGAAAGACATCTTATAACGAGAAATCGTTAAGAGAGGAGATATAGATGTGGCAAAGATAGCGCCCGAGGACAACCTAGTAGATCCATTCACAAAAAGCCCCGCCTCAATACATTCGAGAGACATGTGGAGTGGAATGGGTGTCAAGACCGATTGCTAATCTGCTTTGAGTATAAGTGGGAGAAATTATTAGGTTCGTGTAGGTGATATTAGATGTCACGGACTACGCGAGACATGTTGTAGTATACTTAAAAGCAGACTTTGAGTATAAGTGGGAGATTGTTGGGATTATCTTTGAAAAGTATGCTTTTTTACTTTGTATAATCGAAAACCGAATTTTTCGGACTTATTTATGAAATAAATTGTTTATCACCGATGCTTTTAAATATGATTGAATGTTACATATATTTCTTTGCATAATCTGTTCAATAATTTTACGTGTTACATTGTAGTTAATTTAGTGATACCGGATCACGTAAGATTAAATTAACAAATCCCTTGTAACTAAAAAGTACGCCATTCATGACCTAGATGGAAATGAACAACCCATCACTTCTAAAGGTTGAGGTGTAAAGGCTAAGATTGGTTTGTCTTGACCAAGAGATTACACTAGTGCATGATCGATGTTGAATAGGACCCTGAGGAAGATAAATTCTTCTAAATCGAACAAGGAAGAATTAGACCTCGGTGGTTCGTTGTTTCTTAACCTTCGTCCCTTAAATAGGATCGTGGGATTGGTAACTATTGCTTTGACTTATCATGGGTAAATAATCGAGAGATTCAATACTTTTTATCTTGGGCAATATTATTGGTCACATGTGATCGCTAAGATTTAATCTGAAGAATCGTGCAAGCACGCTTTGCTTGATTTTCCCCTGGGAGGTTCATAAGTTTTATCATACCAAATCTTGCAAGTGGAATTAGTTTCCGTATGGATAATAATGTTGAACCGTTCCTCGACCAAGGACAAAAGATATTAATTAACGGAAAGCTATTTGGTGGTTTGAATTAATTAACGGGCCAGATAATCTTAATCACGGGAAATAATGGTAGGAGCCATATTGGTGTAATATGGGTTTAGAAGGATAGTGCAATATTAATTATGTAGTGGGATTAATTAATATTTATGGGCTTGAATTATATTGTGGCTCAATATTAGATATTCAAGATCCATTGGAAGGTCCAATCTTAATTCTCCTAAAGGCCCCCTGAGTAGCCCAACAAATAGTCCAATAACTGAAAATGTCATTAAAATAAAATAAATATTGTTGCTTAATTTTTCCCTAAAATTTCGAAATTTATGGATAAAAGATGGAGAAAGATTTTCTTTGAATTTTGTTATAGAATGAAGATATGTATTCTTGGAATATAAGATTATCTCATTAAATTCAAGAAATCTCCCACTTGGTTATCTATATAGAAATTTCGAAAATTTGAAGATAATGGGCAAGAAAGATTTTCTTGATTTTCTTGAAAAGATATTATGGAAGATATGTATTTCTTGAAATACAAGAATATCTCATAAATTCAAGAAGATCCAAATCTTGGAATCTTGCAAGGCATTATTTTCGAAAATTCCATAATATTAGAGGAGGTGGGATTTTTGTGGAATATTTTAATTATGGGAAAAAGAATATAGAAGATATATTCAAGATTTCTTGGTGAACAAGAAAAGTCTTTTCCCACATTGTTTTTCTACAAGAATTTCGACCCCCTCCTCTCCTATAAATAGGGGATGATTAGTTCATTCCCAAGTACAATTCCATGTTCTGGAAAAATTAGCAAATCCACAAAGGTGGTGCAACAAAGTTTAATTTTTCCTTTTGTTAATTGTTCGACAAGTGTCCTTCCACCGGATAGTTGAGCAAGGGCTAAGGGAATACTTGGGAAGTCCTTTTGGTTAGTCCGTCTGACCGAAGTCACTGCCATCCCGAGAGGTACGTTCACGTAAACCCGTAGATTCCGCATGCGTAGGTTTTACGTGGCTTTTTATATGCATGATATGTTGTTGCAATTATTATTTGAATTAATATAGGATTAGTTCATGCTAGTAATAATTAAAGAATTAAATTTGTATTTAAATATTCACCCCGAATAGATCTGTGCAACTCATTCCCCAACAAGTCTAACTCTCTCTGCGGCAGAGGTAGATAAAAGGACATTAAACTATAGTGTAGTAATTGAATTTGGTGTGAATGGTCCTTATAAGATGGTCGAGATTCACCCTGAGAAAGAAGATGTTATAGTATTATCTGCTCTTGGAGCCTCGTAAATGATATTCTGTATTTAGAGGGTTATAAGGCTCTCGATATGGGAGCTGCGACATTTGATGATAAAATAGTTACACAACAAGGCCGTGTTGACCCTTTATTCCGAATATATCTGTGTTAAGAATTGATCAATCTTCCTTAATCAATAAGTTAGAATCTATTCTAGGTAAGAATCCTATCTTTGATTTAGTCCAATCCTTCCTAAATATTGAGTTTAAATATAGAGTAGACAATGAACTTAAAGATCTTCTTTCTGATCTTAGGTTTGGTATTACCACCAGGTGGTCTTCTTTCTTTTGTACTACTTCTGAATAGTCTAGATTCAGATATTGCACATCTAAATCTCCGCTATTATCGAAATATGAATGAAGTGTATATATTTAATTGTAAAAGTGTAAGAGAGATCTCTATCTCTGAAATACTATATAAACTTGGTCTTGAGGGAAGTATAGATTTGATTAAGCCTGGAACTTATACTATGTGTTTTGTAGGTCGAGTTGGATTAAATAGAAAAAGACAAGTATATGTTGAATATAGTTAATGGAATCTGTTCATCAGCGGGAAGGAAAGATGCTTTCAAAGAGGGCAGTCAATCTAAACATCATAGTCGCTTTCAAAAGGCCTGCCTGGTCCACTGACGAATAGAGTTAAGTGCGGTCGGTTCCATAACAAACGTAAACGTCGGTCAAGTCAAGCGAAGCCGTACCACAAAGCCATTCAGGTGAAAGAAAGGACTGAATTGAGGCTCCGGCTCCGAGTGACTTACTACTATCGAATCTATAAAAAAGGGCGATCTTCGACCTTTCTGACTAAGCACCTAAGGTTGCACTTTAGTTAGTTGACTTCGTCTTACTGGGTAGAACTAGAATAGATGTTCTTGATCAATTGCTCTCACCTACTCTCCTAATTTGATACTTTTATCCAATTCCCGAAATAAGATCCATTTTCGCTTACTTATTCCTTTTAGTTAGGTCAAATTGGATTCAAACTTGAAGTTTAAGAATCGATTTCCTTTAGCTATCGCCCTCAAATATTATAAATTACAAGAAGGAGGTCACAGAGCCATAGGCGCCTGAATCATGAGTCATACTTAATGTAGGTCCCGAACGGGTTTTGTGAGGGCATAAGTCTAGAGGGAAGGGGTGAATAGACTTCTGAAAACTTTTCGTGCAGATCAGGTGTGATTGCAAATTGCCTGATCAGAGTGCTAGTGAGTCAGTATGGACTGATGTTCAATCTTACTGAGTGCCTGAGGGCAGATCAGTTTGATATCTGTCAGTTTAACTGAGAGTGCGGAAGCTTGTAATTACCCGTGTGAAAAACCAGTTTTATCAAATCAGATTCTCAAGTCAGTTTTCAATCGGCTGACTAAGGTGTCAACCTGATCAGATCAGTTGCTTGGTGTAGGTTGATGTTAACTTAGAATATGTATGCAATTTTAAGCTCAGTTGTGTGAATAGTGTAAAGCAATAAAGAGCAAGTAAATGCACACAAGATTTTATAGTGGTTCAGACAAAACCCGTCTTACGTCCACTCTTTCCTTAACACAGGGGCAACTTAACCTGCTTAACCGAACTTAACCGAACTTAACCGACTGGACTTAGTTTTATGTGTTAGTCCAACACTCAACAGATGTTTATCGAGTTCACACTCAACCGATCCCAGAAATCAGAAACTAGAATCCCTAGTCTGAAATCTTGCGGTAACAAACTTAACCTAACTTTGAGTTTGGTTAAAGCTTTGTTGTGGTTCCAACTGGAAATCTATCCTAGTGTTTAGGTAGCCAAATGCTAGAGGATAGGATTTCTTGCTAAGAACGAATGGGATTTTGCTATAGTTTTTGCTTCTTTTGCGGTGTCTCCGTATCTCTGTGTGTTCTTCAATTTGAAGATCGATCCCAATTTATAGACCTCGAAATCAAAGAGCCGTTGGAGAGCAATTTGAATTTCGGGCTATATTAGGTAGGTTGTAGGATATGATTATGACGTGCTCCGAATATCGGCGTGGCCGTAGGCATGATTACCGCCGTTTATATCCGCAGCATTGAATCCCGCATTGTCAGCTCTTTTTGTACACATGTCACTTTCTCTTTGGCTTCGCGAGGCGGCACTTCAGTATTTGTCCGTTAGACGATTGATATTCCTTTTGTAGAATATTCATCTTGTCTGGTGTACCATTTTGGTTGATGCCAGGTGTGAGCTGACTTGATCAGATAACTGATCAGTCTACCTTGTAGAGTCTTCTGATGTAGATTATCTTAGCACAATTTGCAGACTCGACTGATGTAGGTCTTCTGGTCTTTTGGTAGTCTTCTGATCTTCAGGTGACTCTGAGCCTCAGTGTCTTCAGTCATGCTGAGTCTTCAGTTTGTTACTGAGTCTTCAGGTTTATCTGAGTCTTCAAGTTCATCCGAGTCTTCAGGTTTATCTGGGTCTTCAGGCTTATCTGAGTCTTCAGGTTTATCCGAGTCTTCAGGTTCATCTGAGTCTTTAGTGTCTTCTGTCTTCACCTGATCATCTGACTTTTTGTCTTCTGATTTGTTCTTAGCCTTCTGATCATCTGATAACTTCGACCTGACCTATACATATTGAGTTCCCCCTCAATATGTGACCTATCTTTTACATCAGCTATCTATACATTTCAGCTGGTCATCTTAATCTGATTCTAAGTCATCAGTCAGCTAACAGGTCTGACTGGTCCTATTACAACCTGTTTTGGAACTTCCATCAAAACTAAAATATAGATTTCCCAACAATTTCCCCCTTTTTGATGGAACCAAAACACTTAATCAGAAAAACAGATACGACAAATAGAAATCCAGATAATGTAAAACAGTACATACCTCAGAAGACAATGAGATGTTGTCTTAGAATCAGAGAGATGGAATATTTCATTCAGATAGGTGTGTGCGTTACATAATATATGAAAAACGTACCTATCATCTGATTCCAAGTTGTCTTCCTCAGGTGTACTTATACATTTGAAGCTCTTTGGGGATACCAAACATCTTGTACATCCTTTGCATCAGCTTGTCGAGATCTTCTCTTCTATGGATCCCTCCTTTGTCAGCAAATCCATAGTAGGCATTCTTGAATTTGACAGCATCTAGCTTGTTGTCTGGACTCAAAGGTGGAAGGAGTAGTTCAAAGGGAGGAGCTTCAGGTATCAATGACATGATCTTCCCTTCCTTCATCACCGTCTGGTAGAAGTCTGGATACTTCGTTTCTAACCAGTTCCGAAATTCATCATCATTTTCTGTCTGGTTTTGATGAATCAGAATTATCTCCAGGATGTACACATCACACAACCATTCTCCTCTGATCTGATCCCATTCTGGAAGCAGATCTAGCCGGGCACAAAGGATGTCTTTAACAGGTGCCGGGAGGGCATTCTTTTCCCAAGCAATCTCCTCTGCTGCAGCTTCATTCTTCCTCTTCCTTCGGATGTATGTGATGTTTAGTCCCTTAGCCTCTGCTAACTTCTTCTTCTTGATGGCAGCCTCTCTTATTCTCTGTCTGATTTGCTCTTGAGTTTGTTCAGGAGGCATCAGGCTTTTGGTAGAGAATAATTGGCCTTGACTCTGATCTTCCGCAGTTGTTTTCACCATCTTGCCTTTTCCTTTCTTTCTCCTTAGAGTTTGCTCAGGTTCATCTTGTTGGTCTTCTTCAGCTAATTTCTTAGCGAGTTCAAGGCTCTTGGCCTGATCATCAGTTCCATTCTTTTCTGTACGAATGAAGAAAAGTCTTCAATCTTGTCGACTCTAGCAATAACCTCTGAAAGAGCAATCTTCTGCTCAGTGATCTCTTTGCTATGTTGCTTCACAGTTTCTTTCATATCAGCAACGAGATCATTAGATGGAGTGGCTGGCAAGTCAGATATAGTGGTTTATGGTAGAGATGTAATTGTTACCAACTGTGTCTATTTTTCTTTCTTCTCTTTATTCTCTTGTCCTTCCCCCTTTTTGGTTTCATCAAAGAGGTTGGACAGCCTGCGGTTCAGAGCATTGAATTGCCGTGAGATCTCCTCTCTGAGTTCCTCAACAACAAGAGGAGTGATCTGAGCGGTGGCAGAAGGTACAGGAGTTAAAAAATGTCTGAGAGAAAATTCGATGTCCTTTCTTGCTCGTTCAGTAGAAGCTTCAAAGTGTTTCCAACCCATATCCATGTGGTTGTCAGTTTTCTCCAAGAATGCCCAGACATTTTCCAATAGTACCTGTGTCTCATTTAGCATATCTGTCTAACTTTGAGTTTATCAGACTGGAGATTGAGCTTCTCGGCAAGAGGATTCACTAGTTGCATTACTTCGTAAAAGGATGGCATTATGCATCCCAACCGTGTGACTTCTTTCTCATCAACCGGTTTTGCTTGCTCTTCTTCAAACCGCTTCATCACATCTCTTTGGAGCTTCGCGAATTTGTCTTCAATAGCGACCTTGATCCCATCCTGAATCTTCTCAAAGATAAAGATCTAGGGGTATCGGAGCTCAAAGATAGCAATCCGGTCGATGTTGAAGCCTTGCCAAGTTGGGTCTCATCTGCAGAACCCATTCTTGGTTCATCGGCACTCCCTCATGATCTCAGGAGGAGGTTGGACGGTTCCTCCCGTTATCGCCAATTCAACCTTTCATGAATCAACCATCTGATATCATCGTCAGATGCCAATTCAACAACGCTTTCAATCCCAGCATTGTTCAAGCACTTCATCTCCAAGTCTACAAAGAAATCTAATCCCAGAGTTGTCATGAAGATCAGAAAATCCTCGATGCTTTTCAGTCTGATATCCCTCCAGAACACAATCTCTTCTATTTGTTCTTCGGATGCCGGGATGTTGATCAATTCAGTAACGCTGATTCAGCCAGATACTCCTTGATCTGTTGCTTCATTATCCTTATGATCGGGCTTTCTAGAACAGGTGAAGCAAGCACGGTTCTGGTATTGAAGGGAATATGAGAGATGGACACTCGCTTGTCAGATCTCTCAGGTTCTTGTGACTTGTTTGGAGATTGGGAGTGAGATTGGGATATATGTGGTTCAGGTTCGTTTTCAGCTTGTTGAGGGAGTTCAGTTTCCTGAACAGGTTCATTGATTGGGGGAGTGGGAGATCTGGGTGATCTGATTGGTGAGGGTGAGAAAGTTTTATGAGGGGAGGGCGGTGGTGATGATTTTTGAGGAGAGGGTAATGGCGATTTGGAAGTGGGCGTAGGCGATCTTGCTTTCTGGAAGATCTTGGTGAGAGGCAGAGAATCGATGGTGATTCTTCCTCGTATCGCTCCACTTCATCCCCTCGACAGATTTTCTCCTTCGCGATCATCCGCTTCATCCCTTACTTCTCTGGCAGTGTGCGCAGAACTGACTACTATCTCCTTTTCTGATTCCACCTGAATTAGATCCTCCGTTCTATGAACTTGCCGAAAGGAAATTCGAGCGATCTTGGAGGAGAAGTAATTTCTCGACGCGTTTCGCCGAAAGCATCCGGTTTCTTGGCCGATCCTTCCTCTTCATCCTCTTCTCCGAATGGCCGTTCCTACACTTCAAGATGCGATTACCTTTTTCTTTTCCTTCTTTTCTCCCTTGGGTTTGGGCACATAAGGAGTTGGATCCTCATCAGATTGTCCAGGCAGGGGCTCATTTTTTCCCAATATGGCCTTGTGCTTTGCTTGATATATCTTCGCTCCATTCTCATTCCATTCATAATTTTGGGCGGTTTTATCCGGATGTAATGATTGAGATTTTGTGTATGAAGGAGCACTTGGAAGATAAGCACACTTCATTTCTCTGGGTTAGTTTGAACTTCCCCGAGTCTTTCCGTAGACGTGCCTTGATCATACCCAACCAATCCATATCTGAAGCCTTCTTGATGATTGCAGCCATGACACTGATCTTATAGGAAGTGACAGCATCAAGACTGTAAGTTGAGCACATGATCACCTTCTGAACGATCTCAAGGAGAAGGTGATATTTCCTCTTCAGGTAGGAGGCTTTGACGTTCGTCATATTCTCCTTGTTTGCTGGTCTCAACAGCTCGGCTTCAAGAAATTCCTTTTCACCTACATCAATAGTGTAGGTCTCTGGGTTGATGCTTCCTCGAGCTAGCACACATACACAGAAGACTGCTAAGGCACCTAGAGTAGTGAATGTGTATGTTGATGTTTATGGAAGACAAATTAGCCACTATAAAGGGATTAGAGTTGTCAGGCAGATTTGGATTCCGAAAGGTACAACTAACCTTGTAGGACCCTATACAAATTGGGTACCTAAAAATTGATCTGTTTTTCAGGAGGAAAACAAGGGCACAAAGCTGATTAAAGATCACATAGCACTGATGAGCAGAGATGAAAAAGCCCCTGATGTATGGTATCTTGACAGTGGATGTTCAAGACATATGACAGGATTCAAGAAGATACTCAGTGACTATGTTGAACAAAGAGGCCCACAGATCACTTTTGGAGATAACTCCAAGGGACAGACTGAAGGATATGGAACTTTGGAAATCGACTTCGATTCATATCCATGGTGTTTCATATGTATTCGATTGAAGCATAATTTGCTTTCAATAAGCCAATTCTGCGATAAGGGTTTTAATGTTGAGTTCTCTAAGAACTTATGTTATGTGAAAGATGATACAACACAGAAAATATTACTGACTGGTACCAGAAAAGGAAATGTGTATCTTGCTGATTGGAGTTCAACTCCTAAAGATACATGTTTGGTTGCTAAAAGTTCCACAGATACCAAATTGGTTATGGCATAAAAAGAATGAATCATTGAATTTCAAAACCCCGAACAAGCTTGCAAGATTAGCTCTTGTGAGAGGGTTGCCTAATGAAGTGTTCAGTAAGGAACATATTTGTGATGCGTTCCAAAAAGGAAAACAAATTAGAGCATCATTTAAAAGCAAAGTAGATGTTTCTCTTGACTGAATACTTGATTCATCGTGATATGGATCTTTTTGGTCCTATAACACCAAAGGAGCACTAATGGCGCGAAATACACATTGGTAGTAGTTGATGACTACTCAAGATATACTTGGGTCATATTCTTACTCAAGAAGAAAGAGACTGAGATAAAAGTCGCTGCATTCATCGAAAAGGCTCAAGATTGAGAAAAAATCGAGTGTGTCAAAAATCGATCGATAAGGGAACTGAATTTATAAATCATATCATATCGATTATTGTGCAAAGAAATGGAATTTCACATGAGACATCACCGCAAAGGACCCCTCAACAAAATGGTGTTCTTTGAAAGAAGGAACAGGACTCGAAAAGAAAGAAGGACAATGATAGTTTGGTCGATATTCCTAAAAGGTTTTGAAATAAGTTTGTCAACACCGCATGCTACTCACAAAATAGATCCATCTTGACCAAAAGTCAAGGCAAAACACCCTATGAGCTTTGGAATGAAAGGAAACCTCTTGTTTTTTCTTTTCGTGTGTTTGGTTGCAAGTGTTTCATACACAATAATGGTAAAGATCGGTTGAAAAACATTTGATAGTAAAAGGCGATGAAGGAATATTCTTAGGATATTCTCAAGTCAAAAAGCTTTCAGAGTTTACAACTGTAGGACTCTTATTGTGGAGGAAACACCTCATGTTGTTTTTTGATGAATCTACTTGTGTTGGAAGAAACAGAACATGATGCGGATGAATCGACCAAGAGGATCACCAGATTAAGACCGAAAAAGAATGACAAATCATCCATCGAACACGAAAAGAAGAAGTCCGGTCACTATCTATGATTGGAGTGACTCGGACTCAGATAAAGAAGTTCGAGGATGGAACTCGGGATGGTGAGACTGGGAAAGCCAACACACCAAAGGTGACCAATCTGAACAGACACCGAGTTGGACTCGGGTATGTGATGCCAATGAAGATGTGGTCACAATCGAGGCAAATTTCGAATCTATCAACCAAAGGGGAACAAATGTCTCGACAATGTTTCGAATGGAATTTCGAGGAAGATGATTCCTTTCTCCTTTCTCTGTTGTTCCTCGAAGTTTATCGAATTAAATGAACCTAACATTTCAAATGTTGAGGATCTTCACAAGGGGGAACATCAAGAAGGAAATGGTTAGATAGTCATCCTACAAGTCGATTGTGGGTGATCTAACTGAAGGTGTTAAAACAAGAAGGTTCCATGGTGAGAGTGCACTATTACGCTTCCCTATCGAGAAAGAACCTATCGAGATTGGTGAAGCTCTACAAGATTCTCATTGGATTATCGCTATGCAAGATGAGTGAATCAATTCTCAAGGAATGAAGTATGGGAGCTAGTAGATAGACCGAAAGGCACAATGTCATTGGAACCAAGTGGGTTTTTAAGAATAAAAGAGATGAAAAACAACAACATTGTAAGAAACAAGGCAAGACTAGTTGCACAAGGTTATTCCCAAGAAGAAGGCTTGGATTATGATGAAACCTTTGCACTGTTGCAAGACTAGAAGCCATCGATTTTTTTCTTGCATATGTTTGCCCACATGAAGTTCACAGTCTATCAAATGGATGTGAAAAGTGCATTTTCGAATGGTGTGCTTAAAGAAGAGGTTTATGTGGAACAACCTCCCGGTTTCAAACAGAATGACCAAGTTTCTGTGCTCGGAAAAGCTTTGTATGGTCTCAAGCAAGCACCCGAGCATGGTATGATACTTTTCGGTTTCATCGACAATGGTTTTGTCAAAGGAACTGCTGATAGAACTCGCTCAGGATAGAAGATGGGGAAGATATCTTCTTTGGTTCAGATTTATGTTGATGACATCATTTTTGGATCTCAAACCATCACCGTGTGAAAAGTTTTCAACACCGATGAAAGACAAGTTTGAGATGTCAATGATGGGGAGATGAATTTCTTTCTAGATCTTCAAGTGAAACAATCAAAGGAAGGAATATTCATCAACCAGTGCAAAAGTACACGGAGATTTGATTGCCAAATATGGTGTACAAAATTGCAATGCAATTAGGATTCCCATGAATACTAACTACAAGATGGATCCCGATTTCAAGGCAAATCGGTGAGTCATACCGATTATAGAGGAATCATTGGATCATTGCTCTATCTCACAAACCAAGTAGGCTTTAATATAACATTTGTTGGGATATGTGCAAGATACCAAGTTAATCTTAAATTTAGTCACATGGAGGTCGCAAAAAAGATACCGAAGTATCTTAAGGGCACAGTGAATAGAGGATTATGGTATCCAACTGATGATAACCTTGAATTAACTGGTTACTCGGGATGTCGATTATGGAGGTTGCAGGATTGACAGAAGTCCACTACAGAACTTGTCAATTTCTTGGAAAAGTCGATATCTTGGTTTTTCGAAGAAAGGCGGACCAAGCGACAACAAGTACCACATCGTGAATACATGGTTGCGAGGAAGTCTGGCGTGCTTTCGGATTCTTTGGCTCGCACAACAATTAAGGGATTATAAAGTTGTAGCTTGATGAAGTACCAATATTTTGTGACAATAATAGTGCCATTGCTATTTCACAAAATCCCAGATACACACCAGGATGCAAGCATGTGGATATCGACATCACTTCATGAGAGATCATGTCGAGAAAAAAGGACATAAGGATGGAGAAAATTCATATTGATAGCAGAGAAATCGATATCTTGACTAAAACCTTTGGGTTGAATCAAGATTTCGGGAACTTTCGGTTGAATTAGGGATGTTAGATCCGGTGTATAGAGTAAAATCTGAAAATTGAAGGTTTTGGATGCATGAAGTTTTTCGTAATTCTACCGAGAAGCTCGGGATAAAATGGAAATCTTGAATCGAGTCTCGAAAACTCAGATTCTTGAAGGTCAAGATCGAGGATTATCTTGAACCCATTCAAGATTTCAAGATTATAATCGACATCTTATCAAGGTCAAGACTCGCAAGAAGACCGATAGAGATAAATTAGTTCAAGAAGAAGTAATGACTCATGCGACTCATTTATTGCTTAAGTGAAGCTCAAGAATCATTTGCAATAAATACAAAATACCTAAGGAAAGTTTTGGTAGGATCGTTTGAAATTCGAAGAAGGTCAACAAATATTTAATGCTCTGTTACATTAATGACCAATGAGGATATTTTGGCGGCTTACTTTTCCGGAGATCGATTTTTCAGATATGCCGATTAATCGGAGATTAATCTCAACCAATTTGCTTTTCACCTAACCAACGCGAATTCCCACGATCTCAAAACTATTTATACCCCAAGAAGCCATTCAAGCAAAAATTTTATCAAAACCCTTCGTTCCCAAAATCCTCAAAAAAAATCTTTGCCCGAAAAAACCTAAACCCCTAAATCTTCAAAATCTCTCAAATGGCTCCTACCATTTTCGATAAATTAGTCAAACCAACAAACCCCTGCATACGAAGTTCGTTGTCTCACTCGATAGCACAACCAATTCCAAAACCGAAGAGGAGGCTCTCCATATGATCCGTCTGGCCAAACTCACTCATCTTGTCGCAAAGTTTACCCGGACCAAGAGTATGCAAAAAGAGGTAATCGAGTTCATCGTAATTTGAGGATAGATGAAGAGGATGGTATGCATTCCGAGATTACGGTATCCCATTTAGAGCATTAGGTCAAAAATACATCGATTTTTGAAAGGGAATTATATATTATTCCGAAAAATTTAAATGATGTTTTTGAGCTCTGTGATAGAGGAGAGGATCCTGCGGTGTATATGTTGGGTAGAGAGCAGGAGTATTTAGATAGGATTGCTGAGAATCCTGTAAAATTTGAGGCTACACTACATAAGAGGCATTTGAAGCCACAATATAGAGTTTTGATGGATATTGTGAGCAAAAGCATCATGAGCCTTGCGGGGAGTTTTGAGCAGATCAGTACCCCGAAGCTCCGACTGATGGCAGCGATCGAGGACTCACCCACCACCGACTTCAACTGTTTGAAATTTTTGATTCAGATGGTGAGTGAGCAAGCCAAAGTCTTCAAGAAGGTTGACGGGACGATCTCGATCAAAGGCAAGATCCATAATGCAACCAAAATAGCATTTATTTTGGTGATGTGCAGAGAGGAGGAGGACATCTTCGCCAATTCGACCCCATTCCCCAAGTCCAAAGTGCTCTTCAAGCCCATTGCTGTGAAGAAACAGGCCATCAGAGGGAAGAAGGAAAAGAAAGCAGAATCACCTAAAGCTGCTGCTGCTGAAGAAACTCAACAAACCAGGGGGAAGGTTTTGTTGGAGGCCAAAATGGAGCAAGGTGAGAAGATGAAGAAGATAAAAACCTTTGGCCCCAAGCGCAGAAGAATGGTGGTTCTCACCGATGACGATGGCAGTGAGTCTGAAGAGATTCAACCTAAGAGCCAAACCGCTCAGAATTCGCCATTACAAGTATTGGCTCAGTTATCTCTAAGGCACAGAACAAACCGAGGAAAGGTGTCTTCTTTGAGGTGCTTGAGACGCCGCCATTTCGCATAAAAATTTCAGAAATTTTTAAAGGAACTCAGCCTCAGAGATTCCTACCAAAGATGTGCTTACCAGACAAACAGAGCTAACTCAGAGTCAACTCGAGGATGTGCTACCAGACTTCGAACCTACTCAGATGTAAACCGAGGACTGATCAGACAACAATCGACGTTAGTCGAGACTCAGAGCAAAATTATTTTTGATGAGCTCTCGAGTGATTTATTTTGATCCTTCACCGATGCTTCAACCGAACCAGAAGCCCGAGATGGAAGAAGGGCGGTCAAGAAACCGAGTGGAGGAGCAAGGGGGGAACGGTTCATTCTTGATCACACCGAGCGAAAATTTCATACCTCGATCTCGCAAGATATCTTCTTCAGATATGATTTACGGTTTTCATCCTCAATCAGACTCTTCCGGAGATGATGAACATTACTGAATTCAGAGGGGAAGATTGGTGGAATGAGGAGACAACATTCCTGACTGAATTCTCAGGATTCAGGAAGACAAAGCTCAGGATGAAAAATGCCGATTTTGATAAGCTGGTTCAGAAGAAGATAGCTGAGAGGAGAGCTACTGAAGTTGGTGCCCCTAGCAGCGGAGATAAATTTCAAGATGGGGACCAACAGGGAGATGCTGAGGATCGATCCGGATGGAGAAGGAAAATTCTGGTGCTGATCAACCTGAAATCATTCAACCTCAGACTGAAGCTAGAACTCTTCAGGTACCTTTTGGCACTATTAACAATTATGCCAAATTTACTGAAAGTTCTATCTTTAACTCTGAATTGTCTAATGTCTGATCGAGGCTCGATTTGAGATCGGAGCTCAGGATGAAGCCGATGCTTTCAGTGCAGACCGACCCCCCTCAAAGTTGTGTTCGAACCTCGGGATGATCAATCAAAGAAAGAAGGTGCGTAGGTTCTCGAGATTGACCTCACTCCTTGATGGAGAACCTTGAGAAGGTTGAGCCAATGATGAACAAGATTGCTCGGGGATGGAAGAGACATTGGCCGCCCAAGCTCGAAGATGGAGAATCTTAGTCACTCTTGAATCGGGTGCAAATCAAAACACTCGACCTCACAGATGACCTCCATGGAAGATAAGCTGAATGAAAAGCTGGAGGGAGTCAAGGCCGAAATAGTCTTTGAATCAAATGTAAGCACCGGAGAATATCAATTTCTAGAGGTGAAACCGACAGAGAAGAATGAGGTCGATCAAGTCATTGTTGAGGAAATGAGCTCAATGCTCATGACCAAGATGACAGAGATGTTTAAAGAAGCTCTCTCGCCGGTTTTTGCCCATTTGTTCAAGAATTTTCTATGGCTAAGAACCACATGAAGAGGCTGGAAGATGAACAAGATCAGATAGCAGGAGAGGTGCACTGTGTGAGCAAAGAGCAATATCACATGGACACAACACTCTCCAGACTTCTTCCAAATTACGGTGCCAAGAAGGGGGAAAGACCAAATGAAGACCTCAGGAAGTTATTGGCACGTACTTTGGAGAAAAAGGCGCAGAAAGAAGCTGAAATGAATAGCCTATCCAGAGCCTTGAAAGAAGTTGAAGCTACTGACAAACTGAAGTTCGTTTAGGTGGAGAAGCCTATCTACACTCGAGTTTCTGAGGAAACTATGCTTGATGTTGCAAGAGAGAAACTGAGTGCTAGAGCTAAGGTTGGAACAAGCCAGGCTGCTACTGAATTTCCTATGAAGAGGAAAGCCTTGGGCATTGTTCAACCTGAAAGAAAGCGTGCTAAGGCTTCTAAGCCAGTGCAGAGAAAATTGTTGGAAGAGTTGGAAGAGTCTGCAGGTCAGCAGAAGAAGAAAGTCTTCAACACGAAGAATGCTCTGAAGACACTCCAGATAGAACAGGCTAAGAAAGCTACTGCTTCAGTCTCAGGCGTGCCTGTGATCAGGAAAAAGACTAAAGAAGAGCTAAAGCGAAGGAGTGAATTCAAAAAGTTTGCGAGCAAAAGGAGAGAGACATCAAAAGCACTGAAGTGACCACACGTTGACAAATGGATGCCTATCAAATTCAACGATGTGTGGGAAGAGGTCAAGAGAACCTTCTGGTTCTATTATGATGTGCTCAGGGAGTGGAGAGGGGAAAGCTCAGATCAAAATGAAGCGTTCATTGAATACCTCCTAACCTTCTATCCAAAATATCTCCAAAGTTGGATGAACTTAGCAGATGAAGGAAAGGTACAGATAGTAGCCCCTGGTCCATATTCCTACCCTCCTCCAAGACTTGATAATGGCATGGTGAATGAGAAAGCCATTATTCAAGAAATTGCTCAATATGCTGCTCAGTTGGGTTTAACAGGGAACAATCTGGATATTATTAAGGAAAGAGATGCTCTAAAGAAGAGGTATTTCGGAATGTTCAACCTGGAAGTGCCCACCGATGAAGTCAAGAGCGATGCAAACCCAAGAGCGTAAGACCAAGAGCTAAATCAAGACCAAGACACTTGTAATTCTTTCTATCTTTGTGTCTTATTTTTTTGTTTTGATAAATTTCATTGTAACCTGTAACAGACTACTCATCATCAATGAAAATTTATCATTTGTGCTCAAAAAGATAATATCTCATTATCTTATTTACATGTCTTTTACTTTTGATATCTTTGAATGAATGTCTCTCGAATGAATTGTTTAAGTATTTGGTGATGAACTATTTAAGAAGATTCATTACTGAAGAAATTGATTGAATGATTAAATATTAGGAGACTCTCAGAAATTGTTGGGAGATTCTCTGATTTAAGAAATTGTTGGGAGACATAACCAATCTTGTAATAGGATAAAACTGAAACCTGAGTTTAGGTTATATGGTTGTAACAAGATAGGTTTTGGCATCATCAAAAAGGGGGAAATTGTTGGGAGATGAATTTAATAAAAGATATATGATTTTGATTAGATCCCAAAAACCCCGAGTATGACATGTTCGTGATAATCTTGATAGTTGAGTCGATTCAGCTTTTTATAGTATTCGTGATGATATTCAAAATGTATAGTCATCGATATAGATCGTTTAGATCTCAAGATTCTCAAGAACTCAAGAGATGTTTTCGAAGAAACCGAAGTTTCAAAGATGAAACTAAGTTTCAAGACTCAAGAAGAAATCGAGATATCAAGACTCAAAGGTGGAAATCGAGATATCAAGACTCAAGCAGAAATCGAGATATCAAGACTCAAGATGAAATCGAGGAATCAAGACTCAAAGATGAAGACTCAAAGATATCACCAAGATATCCGTGGAAGACTCGAAGACTCGATGACTCAAGACTCAAGACTCAGAAGACATCAAGACTCGTAAAAGCTCAAGACTCAGAAGACTCAAGACTCGTAAGACCCTCAAGACTCAAGACCTCAAGACTGTAAGACTCAAGACTCGAAGATTCAAGATGTAAGATCAAGAATGAAGATCAAGAATACTGAAGGCATAGTAATTATCAAGACTCAAGAATGTAATTAATGCTCAAGATAAAACTCAATGTTCCGAGGCAATTGAAAATATCTATCTGAAGGATGCAATACTGAGAAAAACGCGATTCCTTAGAAAGTTAGATATTGCCAAGACATTCAAATGCAGACAAAAGGAACTAAGACAAAGTGTTGTTAAGGTTATATCAACTCAGAGTTTGTAACCAAAAGAGTCGTTGAAGGTGTCTACCTTTAACTGGAGACAAAAGTCAAAAAGGAGGAAGACAACATCAGATCAAGATCGATAATCGACAAAGGATGTGTTTGAAAAAAGATGTCAGATGTACAAAAGTTCTAGACTACAAAAAGTGAAGACCGGCTACATGAAAGGCTATTGCCTAAAACGTGTTAGGGAGTTCCAAACCCTAAAGATAGCCGTTCCTCACACACCATAAGAGGAAACTCACGAAGCTATCTCTCCAACATATAGTTTTTCAAAGAGTGACCTTGGTGTATGCCTATAAATACTAGTGACCCTCTACATTGTAAGGTTACGGAAAATTTATAAGCAACTAAAGAAGTTCAAACTTATTATCGCAAAGTTAAAGCACTCGAAAAACTTAGAATTTCCCAAGTGCTTTTATATTGAAGAGAGCTCACTAAACTAAGCCTAGCTTGATAAGATATATTCAAAGCTTAGTCGAGGTATCCTAGCCTTTGCATTGTACTTCATTGTAAAGGATATCTCATCCTAGTTGGAAACCAACCGAGAAACCCCAAACCCTCGAGAAGGTAGTTGGAGTGTGTTTGTTGGTGAGAAGAGTTGTAAAGAGTTAGTAAACTACGCTGAGGAAAAAAGCTCTAGAGGAGAAGTTAGTAAGCTCTGAGGTAGTCCAAAAGCTTGTTTGTGTTTGAGTAAGTTGTAGGTCCCGAACGGGTTAGTGAGGGCGTAAGTCTAGGAGGGGGGGGTGAATAGACTTAAAAACTTTTGTGCAGATCGGTGTGAGGGCTTAGCCCCGATCAGAGTGCGAGTGAATCGGTTTGGGTCGATAACCAACTTACTAATCGCTCAAGGATCGATTTCGTAACTATCGGTTTTTAACGATGTGTCGCGGAAGCTTAAGTTTTACCCCATGTGAAAAACCAGCTTTTGATAAATCGATTCCAAAGTTAATCTTTTAATCGGGTTGATCAAGTGTCAAGTTTGATCGATCGAAGCTTGGTGCTAATCGATCTCAATTTGGAATATGTATGCGCTTTTAAAGGTTGTGTGCGATCAGGTAATCGTTAATCAAAGCGATAAAGGCACACAAGATTTATAGTGGTTCGACAAACCAAATCCCACGTCCACTCTTTCCCTATCACAAGGGGCACCTACTTAACCAATCGGACTTTTGTTTTATGTGTAAGTCCAACACAGTACACCAACTAGATGTTTAAAGAGTTCACACTCAACCGATCCCAGAGATCAGAACTAGAAACCCTAGTCTCAAATCTTGCTAAACAACTTAACCTAACTTGGGGGTTTGGGTAAGATTGTTTTTGTTGCAACTATGAAATCTTTTTTTGATGTATAAATTCTAACAACTAGATGAAAAGATTTCTATGCTAAGAACTTTATGGGATGAACACTTAATAAAATTAATCTTCTTGTTCGTGTTCTTGGGCGGAAATCTGATATTAGCTTGAGCTTCTTGATTGTTCAGTGTTTCCGTTCCTTGTTATTCACTCAAGTGTGATCCCATATTTATAGACCTTGAAATCAAAGAGCCGTTGGAGAGCAATTTGAATTTCGGGCTATATTTGTAGACTTGCGCAGCTTGATGTGACGAGCTTCGTGAATGGCATGGACAAAAGCTTGAAAAGTGTTTTTTTATAGTCAGAATTACAGAGAAGCATCATCAAATCCCCCGAATTGCCGGAAGCCCGATCATACGTGTCTTGTTCTTATGGATAGCAGACTCACTTTTCAAAGGTGTTTGTTCTTCCAACTAAGGTTGACATTCTTCTTGTTCGGATCATCGACGATGATTAGGTGAAACATCGATTTCACCGTGAGTCGATCGATCGACCTACATGATAAAGTCTTACGGTGCCTCGTTGACTTAACTTCAACTAATAGACTTTACCGATGTAGGTCTTCCGTCCGATCTTCCGGAAGTCATCCGATCTTCAAGTATTCGAGTTTGAGCTTTATGACTTCAACCGAGAGATATCGACTAGATCGATCGATCCGATCTTCGCGTCTTGTCTTCAGATTCCGGCCCATTTGGATATCGGTTGCCTTTTGAGTCTTCAGATTCGACCTATACATATTGAGTTCCCCTCAATATGTGACCTATCTATTTCATCGGTTGTTCTATACAATCATTATCAATCGGGTCTCCTATAGCGTAATATAAACATCGGTCACCTAATGTGTCCGATCGGGTCCTATTACATGTGTTTTTGGAACTTTCATCAAAACTATAAATTTCCCAACAATTTCCCATTTTTGATGAAACCAAAACACTTTGAGAAACCAAAATACGCTTGATAAAAAATAGAATGCTTAAGAGCATATAATCGTAAGACAATGAGACTTTGTCTTAGGATCGTAAAATAAACTTTTCTCATTAAAAAATTTTGATTACATGTTACATCGTAAAAGTTTGTAAATAAGAATAACCGATCCCGAGAGTAGTCTTTCGATTCTTTACTCTTTAGGCTTCAGATCCTTCCTCGCATCTCTCTTTGATCTTGAGGTACGTTGAAAATCGATAAAGTTTCCATTTGACATCATTAGTCCATCAAGATCGCTTATACGCGTTTTGCTCAGATGTCAAAATAGAATCTTTGAAATGCCATCATTAAATGAGCCATCCGCCTTCTTCGAGTACTCCAAACAGATCATACTCTTGGTAGATATTTTTACATTGATAAGCTTGGCCTCATTTTCCAGATACTTTCCGTAAAATCCGGCATTTATTTTCTAACCGGTTGAGGAATTCTTCATCGAGATTCTTCTTGTGGAACAAGATTAAGAACAAAGGCATCCGTGAAGCCATTCACTCGATCTTATTCCATTCCTCAAATCTCTTAGCATGCGCAGTTATTTTTTGGGATGATCTCATCAACTCTTGTTGGGCAACTTTAGGTTCTAGTACGGATTTTCCAAATTCTTCCTTTCTTCGCTCTCAATCCGAATTTCTTCTTGATTTTGCCATTTTTTTTTCGCCCTTCTTTCTTCTTGGCTTTTTTCGGCTTCTTCAAATATTCTGCTCTTTGGACATCTTTCCAAGAGTCCGAGTTTGTGATGTCCTCAAGACTCGTTATGTCGGTTGGTTTCTCAATCATCCTCTTCCCCTTTTTGGTTTGATCAAAAGAGTAGTGAGGTGGGAGGTCGAGAACCAAAGTTGATCGCGATTGCCTTGTTGAGATCGCAATGATATGCCTTGAGTTTGAGCAGTTAGATTTTGAATCGCCGATATCACTCGATCTTGGCAGATTCCATGGCAAGAGAGAGTGTTTTAATCGGTTTATCAAGTTTTTCTTACGTCAATTCTAGCTTGTCGCTGAGCATCGAAAAGAAACTTGTTGTTTATCCACCGAGTCGGGTTTTGGCATCAACGGTCTTTATCGGGCCAAATGACGCAAGGGACACGATTTGGGGAGAACCGGTCTTTGATTGCTCCAACGGGAAATAACCAATTCCCTTTGATCCGTTATTTCTTTGATGGCAACCGCCTTTGATCACTATCATCCCTCAACTTCTTCTTTCAGAGATCTTTGAGACAAGATTTGATCTCCGGTTGATCAAGAAGGACGTGTGATGTTGGAATATTGAGTGTCACTTGATCCGATTGCTTGTTTGTGCCTCCAAGTGGTTGGTCATGAACTACAACACCAACTTCCACTATCATCGGCAGCCTCCCGTGATCCTTTATGATGGCATCGGCCAGGAGCTTTGTCGTTAGCCTCGGTTCGTCTGTTCCGCAACCCTAGCTTCCTGTGGATCGAGCTTTGACGGATTTAGGAGGTTATCAGCTCAGCTGGTGATCCCACTTTAGCAGATTTCCTCATGTCGAAATCGAAGTCTTCAAACTCATCCGCACCGCCCATCTGTTCAATAATTATTATAAAGTCCGAGAAACTTTTTTAGTCGAAGATCTCTCCGTGAAGATCTCCATGACTTCTCTCTTATGGCGGGATGGGCGACGATTCTGGATACAACTCATCAATTTCTCTTTCGATTCAAGATTCTCGATCAATTTCCCAGTTATGATCTTTGTTGATCTGGACTCAGGAATTGTCGGTCCAGATTCAGTTTGATGAGATGTGGAAGGTTCTGGTTGTGCTTGAGTCGGCGGAAGATGGCTGATCGGTTCGACCTGCAGATATTCTTTGGAAGAAGAGGTGCTACGGTTCCACATCGTAAGCTTGTTCGCGAATCGATGCGCAGTTCGTGTTCAAGGTGTGGGAAGAATAGGAGAGACATGCTCAGCAGCCCATTAGTCCGAGTGGTGAATCACAGAGATTTTTGGAGGAGAAGGAGATCGTTCGCCTCGAGCTTCTTCCTCGTAATGATCTGGCGAGCTCTCGGCTTGAGAAGCCCGGCCACGGGCCGATGCTTCACCGATTTTTGTGGTGCGCAGATCATCGCTCGGGGCTCCTTCTTCATCCGACTCATCTTCTAGCATTAGAGTCATGGAGGCTTCTTTTGCCTTCTTGACCTCTTCTCCGGGCCTTCACTAGTTTTCTTTTTTCTTCCGGGGGCATCCGTGGGCCTTCGGGGGGGCCTTCACCACCGAAATGATTCGCCCAAGATCCGTGTAGATGAAGTTGCTTTCTTGCTTTTTCCTTTCTTTGACTTTGGGGGGTTGGCCGATATCATCGTCTGCGGCCCAAAAATGACCGAAGTGGTCGTGGAGAAAGCCCTTATAGGACTTCATCCATTCTTTTCCCATTTGGCCTTTCGCATTTTATCCTCAGAGGATAACCGCAACCTTGTTGAGATTCTTTGATCTTTTCTTCGATATACCGCTTCTCCACTCATCAACTCCAAATTTATCATGTTCTTGGAGTAGAATGGCCTTCGTAAACCCATGCCAATTGATGTTCTTGGCTTCATCAATTATTGCAGACCATCTTTGTCTGATTTTGACGGATGTAATAAGATTCGGGTGAATGCAATACCCATAATTGTTTTTGACAATATGTCAAACAACAATCAGTATTTCCTCTTGAGCATTGGCCCGACAAAACCTCGACGATGATGTTTGTCACCTTCTCAAGAAACTCTTTTTTCGATCAACTCATCTTCGTTTCTCCTCAGAATGAGCAAAGTAGATTCATCCTTTGGGTAGGTTGAACAGACGTGAAAGTTATATCTTCATTAAACCGGTCGATTTCTTCTCCGGTGATCGCCGAAAGTAGTTCTTCTCCGAGCATCCAGATTCACTCTTAAATTCCTTAGGAATTCTAGTGCTTCATATCTGCGATCACCGATTGCAAAGTGTGAGTATAAAAAAATTTCTCAAGGCCTGCTTTTCGCAGAATTTGCTCGACCTCCATGGATTCCGGATCCTGAGTGATATTGAACTGTACGAACTTATCATCCACAATCTTTGTTGCCAGTTCCGCATAGTTGCACATTATTTTACCCATACCGTGAGTGATCATCTACAGATAAGATAGATTTGGTTAAAAAATTGTGCATTAATACAAAGAATATCACACAAGCGGAAACTAAGAAACAATAAAGCATAACACAGGATAGAAACATTTAAGATCAATGGATTTAAAAAAAAAATACATCAAATAAACATAAATTACCAGATTCTGTTTTTCGGAAAGATGATTTTGAAACTTAGGAAAACACTTTGAATCTGAGAGAAGTAATTTGGAGTTTTCAGAGAATAAATCGCAAGTTTGTGAAATGGAAAACTCTGGTATGGTTTTTTTGATGATCTTTATAAAGACGAGGAGGGAAAAAGAAGACAAGATTTGGAAGATCAACCGTTTGAAAAGATTAAACGTTCCAGATTAAGCGGTTTTGATCGTAGGTCGTGAAAAGCACGCATTTAAAAAAAACCTTTTGGATTTAAAAGCACATTTAGTAGCAAGTTAATACATGTTCCCCACGCCCCGCATTAAATGATTTGCGTGAAATACGCCACAAGGATAATGGGTACAAGAAGGCAAATAATATCGATAAGATCCGATAAATAAGCAAAGAACAAGAGAAAAGAAAGGCGATTCGGTTGATCGATATTGTAATCACCAATACCACTTGTCCATGTTGATTTCACTTGTTGATCTTAGTATTTCGCCTAAGCCTTAAAATTTCCTAACCGATCCTTTTAGCCGATCTTCTTCACTTGCATCCGATCCGTTGAAGTTCCAAGCTCAATTGATCTTCCTTGAATACGCCCCGATTTCCTTTCCGATCCTCTTGATCGGTTGAAGTTCCCCTTCAACCGATATTTATTTTTCCCATAGATCGATGTATCCGATTTGTTGGAGTTTCAAGCTCAAATTGATCTTCCTCATCCGATCACCAGATGTATCGATTTTGGTTGACCTAATCTGATTCTTCTCAAGTCAATCCAATTCTTGGAATAAGTGTTACCGCCAAAACTTAGTCTAGAATAGTAGTCTCTATTCCTAAGTTGGCGCGATTTGACATCGCGAATTATCGCCTCGAATCTTTTCGATATGTCAATCCGCCGTAAATTTATCCAATTATCGGCGTGATTCCTACACATTTCCGCCCTTTTGGTGCGCATTTCTAAAAGGTTTTGAGAACTCGAATTTGCATTTGCACCCTTGCTTGGCCTCTATAAATTGGACCAATTATTTTTTTACACAACATAACCCAATCACCATACTTATCTTCTTTGTAGAATCATGTATCCCGGTGAACCCTTATTTCCGGTGAAACTTCCAAACACCTTTACCCTTTTTTTTCAATGATTTCACTTCTCAAATCAACCCCGTGTTTCCCTTTATCATTTTTTTCGTCATCAAAGATTTCACATACGATTGTTGCAAAGCTTCTTCTACCACCATGGCGGCGGGCTCTTTATTGTAACCGAGAAGACACTTCTCCTAACCGTATGCACCTTGTGTGTCTATCGTTATGACGTAACTACCATCAACAGACTTAGTTCGAAAATGAACGTGAGTTTGATATGCGATCTTGATCGGTCAACAACCGATCTTCGATATCAACTCACCATTTAATACCGGAGAGCCCATCGACTCTTTCTTAGGGCTCTCGGCTTAAAAAATCCTATCAAGGTCATTGTCGCTCCATCGGTTTTAACCAACCAAGCGGCTTTAGGATTTTTTAAAGCCTCTCTCACCCTTGTTAAGTGGGGGAAAATGAGAGCATCGATTTAAAATCTCTCTCCCCGCTTTCTACTTGGGTTGGGGATGAGGGTTTAGGGTTATAGGTTTAGGGTTTTTGGTTATGACTTATGTAATTGACCTCGGGTCCTTTGTACTTGTATCTTGTAATGTAATCGACCTTTGGTCTTTATCAATGAAAAGTTCTATTATTCCATTGTTGTGTAAAAATTTCTGTATCCTTATGCGATTTTAAGCTTTAATCTTGTGAATACCACTTGTGAATCTTGCTTGTTGAATATCGCCTTAATCGATTTACAAAGATGTAAAATAACCCAACCGATTTAATCAGATATTCCTTTTTAAATTGTGCGTTTCCTTTAACCGATAAACCTTAAATCGACGGGGTTCCTTTAATCGATAACTTGTAAAACCGACGTTCCTTTGAATCTTGTTGAAATTCAAATTTTAATCGACTTACAAAGTATAACCGAACAGATTTAATCGATATCCTTTAAACGATCGGTTCATTTAATCCGATAAACTTTAAATCGATCAAGATCTTCTCATATCGGTTCCTTGATCGATTCTTCCGATCGATTGAGATACCAAACTCAATCGATTCCTTTCACTGGTTAGTCTCTTAACCACCGGTTCGAGAACAATCCATCAAACATTTTAGGTGCATTTTCTCCAAGATCCAAGCCCTAGCTCATTGCATAATTCTTCGAATCGATCTCGGTAGTGGCTTGGTTAGAATATCGGCTTTTCACGTATATCAAGATGAATCTTTTCCATTCGATATTCTTCTTTTCAACATGATCTCTTATAAAATGGTGTCGACATCCACATGCTTGCATCTTGTATGTATAACAGATTTCGAGTGATTGCAATAAAGACTATTATCGTCACGTAAAATAGGTACATTCTTAGCTTCAATGTTATAATCCCTCACCGCCGACTAAGCCCGAGCGCTTGGGAACAATAAACTTTCGCAGACCATACATTCGCTTCAAGAGTAGATGTCGCGAATCGATGTCCGCTTCTTTTGAAAACCACGAGATCGGGCTTTTACTTCCTAAGAATTGACAAGTTCCCGAGGTGGATTTTTCGTCAATCTTGCAACCTCCATAATCGTAATCGGAATACCCACTAAGCTTTAGATTATCATCCGATGGGTAAAATAAACCAAGGTTTATTGTCCCTTCAGATACTTAAGAATTCGCTTAGTCGCTTTCTAGGTGACTTATCATTGGATTTGCTCGAATCGCACATACACCTATCACGCGAAGGTTATATCCGGTTCCTGGCCGGTCAACAGTATAGTAGAGATCCAATGAGAGCCCTATATTCCTTCTGATTTGTTTTCGACCATCCTCATCTTGATCCATCTTGAATCCCAGTCATCATAGGAATTTTGGCTTCCTTACAATTTTGAACTCCAAACTTAGCCAATAAATTCCTAGTGTACTTTTGCTTGGCAAATGAATATCCCTTCAGATTTTGCTTTTACTTGAAGACCCGTAAAGTAATTCATCCGACCCATCATGGACATCTCGAACTTCCCTTGCATCACTTTTTGTCAATCTTTTTACATAGACTTTTGTTGGGAGATCCAAAGATGATGTCGCCCACGTAAATCTGAACCATCGTAATATCTTTTCCATCTTCTATTCGAATAAGGTTCGTCCCATCGCTCCTTTAGTGAACCCACTTTCGATCAAGAACTGAGAGAGTGTATCATACCAAGCTCGAGGAGCCTATTTCAGGCCATAGAGAGCTTTTCTTAGACGGTACACCTGGTTGCTCTTTTCAAAGCCTGGAGGTTGTTATACATAAACTTCCTCTGCTAGTACCCCGATTTAAGAAAGCACTCTTTACATCCATCCATCGACACACGGTGAACCCTCTGGTGGGAAGATATGCCGTAAATGACCAAATGGCTCTAGACGAGCGACTGGTGCAAAGGTCTCATCATAATCAATTCCTTCTAATTGTGAATACCCCTTAGCAACAAGTCTTGCCTTATTTCTGGTGATGACGTTTTTCTCATCTCTCTTGTTCTTGAATACCCACTTCGTGCCAATTACGTCTTGATGATTTGGTCTGTCTACCAGTTCCCAAACTTGATTGGCCTAACGTTTCGACTCTTCCTCGCATTGCTAGAATCGACTTGCGTCTTGTAGAGCTTCCTCTATAGTTGTTGGTTCCTTCATAGAGCGGATAACAAAGAATACATGGCACTTTCACCAATCGATGTCTAGTTTTAACTTTATCGATGGGTCTCCGATTATCGATCGGTTGGATGGGTTATCCAGTCCTTCATTCGATTTGCGTCGATTTTGGAGAACATCGTCCGTTTCGATAAAATTTCATTTCTAGCGATTGGGAGTGGTGCGAGTTATGATCCACTTGATAAGAACAAGTCTCGGTGATGTTGGACTCATCATGTGTCGATGTCGCTCGTGGGAACTTCAGTGTTCCCCCCGAACCGGATGGTTCGGTTGATCTTTATCTCACCAGACGCCTTCTTCACAAACGATTTTTTCGTACCTTAGGATCCGAATGATCCGTGAATCAGCTAGATCTGGAATGTATACTGAATTACGGTTTCGATTCTTTTTCCTTGATCATTAGTCGATCCATTTTTCGAGTATCGTACTTGTTGATCGTGTACATCTTGTTCTCGAGGCGATTTCTCTTGATAAGAAGATGCTTCATCAAAGACTACATGGGGTGTTTCTTCCATTAAGTAGGGTTCGTCTGCTAGACCCCGAAAGCCTTGCTAGATGAGGAATATCCTAAGAATATACCCTCATCCGACTTGGCTTCAAAGGTTTTCAACCCGACTCTTCCCATTGTTGTGTATGAAACACTTACACCCAAAAACATGGAAGTAAAGAGACACGAGGTTTTCTCGTCCTTCCACAGTTCATAGGTGTGTTTTGTAGTGAGCCTTAGTCGAAGACATCTGCTTCGAGTATGGCATGCAAAGGTTGATTGATTTCGCGCCAAAAACGGCTTGGTATTGCATGTTCACTAACATCGCGAAAAGTTTCTTTTGAGAGTTCTGCTTCTCCGCTCGCCTACTCCATTTTGTTGTGGCGCCCTTGCAAATGATGTTTCATGTCAGATACCAAACTTAGAGCAAAAAATCAAGAATAAAAGAGTTCGTAAATTTCGTACCTTTATCCGATCCGATTTTTTACTAATCGACACCCTTCTTCTCATTTTGTAATCTTTTTAGCAGGCTCGGGTATCTTCGTTGTCGCCTCATTCTTCTTATGTAAGAATATAACCCGTAAACTTGGAATAGTCATCCACGATTACCGAGTATATTTCGTCCGTTGAGATCGACCGGTGTAATCGGGTCCTAATAGATCCATATGAAGCAAAAATTAAAGATCATGGACGGACCGAATTCCCTTGAATGAAGCTTTGACTTTTTTCCTTCGACATGCAAGACATGTCCGATCCTTTGAAAATACTTCATTCGAAGTCCTTCCACTAGAGACATCCTTGTTATCTTATTAAGAGTTTTAAAGTTCTGGGATGGCTCATTCTTTTGTGCCCGAGCCAATCGCTACTTTTGGAACTCTTGTCAATCAGCATGCATTTTCTTGGGCAACTGCTCCAATCACCGTAGATCGTCCCTTTCTTGAACCGATTAGCAAAATCTGTTGAGTGGCTCGATTCTTGATAGTGCATTGGTCGGCCGAGAACTCAACACCGAACCGCTTGTCGCAGAATTGTGAAACCGATAATAGGTTGTGCTTCGACCTTCGACATACGAGACTCCGCCATTTGTACATCATCATTCTCTAAGGTTCCGAATCCTTTGGTATAGCCAAAGTTATCATCACCGAAGAGTACACGCGGCCTTCGTTTCTATGTAAGAGCCGAGGAGGTGCTTGCTTCCTATCATGTGCCTTGAGCATCCACTATCGATGTACCGGAGAAGTTGCTTGCACACCTCCTTTGTTGGCGGATCCACGCGATCCCGGGCAGCCCAAATCAGCTTTTTAGGTACCCTTTTGGATTGGGTCCCGAGGGGTTAGGATTAGTTTTGGGGATCCATATAAAAGAGCACTTCTATTGTGACTGGTTAGATCGAAGGCCCGATTTGTCTCCCATACCTATCAACATAATCATACGCCTCAGATATATCTTTCGATTTGTATGATTATTAGTGTGAACTTGGATGACTTAGAAGACTTGGGATTTATCTTTTTCTGTTTGTTTTTTTTTTTATCCGGTGTGGTTGGTCGTGATTTCTAGATTTTCGATTATAGGGGGTAGGTAATGATCGCTACCATCAAAAGATTCATATCTTTTCGGCATAGATGGTTTTTGGGTTTACAAGCATGCTTATTAGGCAAATTTGGCCTTGATTGGGTCTCGATTGGACTTCCCTTTTTACAGGGTTGTCTTTTCTGATTCCTGATCTGTTGATCAGGTTGAGGTCTCTTCAGAAGAACTGGGTTCTTCTGTTGATTCCTCGACTGATGCTTTACCAGTTGGGGTCCATTTATGTTCCCCTTTTGGTTAGGCACCGCCTTTACCCGCTCAACTGGGTTTTTTTTTCCTTATTAGATACATGTTTGGCTTTTGGTGTATCTTTGTTTAAACTCGTCTCGATTACACCTTTTTGAGATGAATCAGCCGGGGCTTTTGAGGATGTGGAAGGGTTCTCATAGCCAAGTCCCTTCTTGTTAATTATTGTTCGAAAATAGGCGTTCATGTCTTGAACGGTTTTAGATGATTTTGAAAAAACCTCTATTTTCTTACGCAGATTATCCTCAGATGATTTTAAACTTTCATGCTTTTGGAACAACTCATCGAATTTTGCTTGCAAGATTTTGAAGTCATCAGCTTGCTGTTTGTTAATTGCCAGCTAATCTTTGATCTGCTTCTCCTGATCAGAAGCTTTAACTTCGAGAATTTTCAATTTCTCAGTTGCCTTTTCTCGAAAGGCTTTCACCGATCTAAGTTCGTGAGGCTTTATCGAGATCATTTTCTTTAGCAAGTCGATTATTTTCGGGTCCTCACCTTTATCATTTTCAAAGCTTCCACTATAGCATAAGTGTTCATTTTGATTGGAGAGATCCTCAAGCAATTGCTCGAGTAGAGCTGCAGGTCAATCTCCCAAAAGGTGTGCTAATGATAGCGGTGTAAACTTAACGGGCAGTTTGGAGGTTACCTCGGATTGGTCCTCCCTCGCCATCGTAGATCTCATCATCGTTTGAAGAGAATATCGATCTTCATTTTCATAGAAGTCAACAAAGATTGCCGATCAAAGTGTAAGTCTTCTACAGAGGAGTATCCAGAGTCCTCGAGGGCAGCTAGAATCGTTAATTCTCGACGACGAACCATGGCTCTTTCGTCCCTATAACGTTTTCTCTTATGTTCTCTTTTATTCCCTTTCTCTTGCGTCAGTCCAGGCGGTCTGCTTTATATAGTGACGGCTTCTCGCGGTTGAAGCACGCCCTGATCCAATCGAACCTTTCCTTCGGGTGAATCACTCCGTCTTCATGACCTATCGGTGACTTCCTTCGATAGTAGTCGAGCTTCTTCATTCGATTTGGTTATCTCTTCCTTCCTCACCGATTATCTCTTTTCTTTTCATCTCTGTGATCCTTCGATCATCGATCTGGTTCTTTTCGAGATCCATTGGCCGATCTCCTATCTCTCCCGGCTATGTTGATAGTCCTTATAAAATCTTCGATACTTACCAAGTTGGACGCTCGACTTCTCAAGCTTCCCCGGTAAGCAGAGCGATCCGCTCGGCCGACTTATTATATTCCCAACAGTTCGTTGGCCTTCGCTTTCGGCCGGGTTGCCTTAAAAGCAAATCGATTTTGAAGTTGAGGCTTCACGGGCACCTCATCTTCATCACCTTGTCCTCTTTCAATCAAATCGAACTCGTGAGCTTTAAGGCTCAAGAACAAGCTACTTGGCTTCATCTTTGAAATGTCTTGGCAATCCTTGATTACCGCGGACCTTCATGTCCCATTTCTTGGTGAGAGACCTTAGGATTTTGTAGTTGATATCTTTATCGACATCTCTACCATGTTCTCGGCTTGTTTATAGACATTGTAATCCTTCCATCGAGTTCGTTGATGTTTTAGATTTGGGCAAAGATCTTTAGTTTTTCAAACTTCACCAGTTCGGCTTGTAGACTACCGTCTTTTATCTGTTCATTTCCTCCAGATATCTCAAACCGTAGTATCCCACATTGCTTTCGCAGATTTGAGATACTTAATCTTTTCCTTGGTGACCTTATCCATGGTTTTCATGATAATATGCCTTGCGATAGTATCTAGAGTGTGCAACTTTCTTTCCTCCTCAAGATCCATCAAGGCCGGGCTTTTACGCACAAGACTTCCCGGTGCAAAAGTTTGAATCTCCTCCAACCGCGGGGTTGTCGAGTATATGATGATGGGTCCTTTTTCGATGACTTCCATCATTCCGCTTAACCGATCGAACCTAGATGGTTGGACATATATATGGCCCAATCGATACTCATCGATTGAGAACTTTGGCAGATCATGATACATACCTGAGGTGTTATCCATGCTGAGTGATTTTGGAAAATGAATGAGTTTTAAAAACGGTTTTTCAAGATCAGTTCAGTTGACCACAAAGATTCTTCCTCAAGAATCGATGATACACAAAGTCAATGGTCTCAGAGAACCAACCGCCCGATACCACTTGTAGGTCCCGAAACGGGTTAGTGAGGGCGTAAGTCTAGAGGGGAGGGTGAATAGACTTTGAAAACTTTTTGTGCAGATCGGTGTGAGGGCTTAGCTTTGATCGAGTGTGAGTGAATCGGTTTGGGCTGATAACTAACTTACTAATCGCCTCAAGGCAGATTGGCCAGAACTATCAGTTTAATCGATGTGTGGAAGCTTAAGTTTTACCCGTGTGAAAAACCGGTTTTGATAAATCGATTCCAAAGTTAATCTTTTAATTAGTTGGTGAAGTGTCAAGTTTGATCGCATCGAAGCTTGGTGCTAATCGATCTCAATTTGGAATATGTATGCGCTTTTAAAGGTTGTGTGCGATCAGGTAATCGGTTAATCAAAGCGATAAAGGCACACAAGATTTATAGTGGTTCGGACAAACCAGTCCTACGCCCACTCTTCCCTATCACAAGGGCACCTACTTAACCAATCTGGACTTTGTTTTATGTGTAAGTCCAACACAAGACACCAACTAGATGTTTAAAGAGTTCACACTCAACCGATCCCAGAGATCGTAACTAGAAACCCTAGTCTCGAAATCTTGCTAAACAACTTAACCTAACTGGGGGTTTGGGTAAGATTGTTTTGGTTCCAACTATGAAATCTTTTTCTTAGCGTATAAGACAAATTTAACTAGATGAAAAGATTTCTATGCTAAGAACTTTATGGGATGAACACTTAATAAAATTAATCTCCTTGTTCGTGTTCTTGGGCGGAAATCGATATTAGCTTGAGCTTCTTGATTGTTGTTCCGCGTTTACGTTTCTTTGTTATTCACTCAAGTGTGATCCCATATTTATAGACCTTGAAATCAAAGAGCCGTTGGAGAGCAATTTGAATTTCAGGCTATATTTGTAGACTTTGCGTGCTTGATGTGACGAGCTTCGTGAATGGCATGGCGAAAAGCGTGAAAAGTTTTTTTTATAGTCGTTATAGAGAAGCATCATCAAATCCCGCAATTGCCGGCCCGATCATACGTGTCTTGTTCTTATTGATAGCGCACTCACTCTTCAAATGTTTGTTCTTCCAACTAAGGTTGACATTCTTCTTGTTCGGGATCATCGACGTATGATTAGGTGAAACATCGATTTTCTCTGGTGAGGTGATTCGATCAGTTTGAACCGATCACTACTTGATAGAGTCTTCGGTGCGTGGGTTGACTTAGCTTCAACTAAGAGATCTTTACCGATGTAGGTCTTCCGGGTCCGATATTCGAAGTCATCTAATCTTCAAGTATATTCGAAGTTTGAGCTTTATGACGCCACCGAGATATGTCGACTAGATCGATCGATCCGATCTTCGATTTTTTGTCTTGCGATTCCGCCTATCTGATATCACCGTCTTTTGAGTCTTCGATTCGACCTATACATATTGAGTTTCCTCAATATGTGACCTATCTATTTCATCGCTTGTTCTATACAATCATTATCAATCGGGTCTCCTATAGCAGTGTAATATAAACATCGGTCACCAATGTGTCCGATTTGGTCCTATTACATGTGTTTTTGGAACTTTCATCAAAACTATAAATTTCCCAACATAAGTAAACTACGGAGGTAGTCGAAAAGCTCAAGGTCGGGTTAAGTAAGTAAACTACATTGGAGTAATCGTAAAGCTCGGGGCGAAGTTGAGTAAGTAAACCACGCGAGGTAGTCGTAAAGCTCGAAGTGATTAGTGAATTTTCTCGAGGATCGAGAGAGTGGACGAGGAGCTTGAGTCTCCGAACCACTATAATTGTTGTGTTGGCTTTTTTATCGTGCTTAATTGTTGCATCACCGAAGTTTGAAAGCATATTTTCACCGATATTTCGGTTGGAATCAATCCATTTGGAAGTTGCATGTAATTGAATCACGCCTTAATCACTATTCCATTACTGGGGAAGGTTTTCAAGAAAGCTTAAAACGAGTATAAACTAAAGGGCCAACCATTTCGCACATCCGAGTAGCTAGAACAGATAGTTACCAAACTGAACTTACTCCTCTGAGGGTTCAGTAAGTTAGTTATCTGATCCAAGCAACTCAGGATCTCTGAAACTCAGGACTCAGTTGAGATTATCTGAGGTTTCTGAAAGCAACTCAGGATCATTGTCTCAGTAGACTTTGACTCAGAGTGATTTGTTCTTCTCAGGACCTAATCTTCAGGATTATCTGACCCAAGCTGACCTCGTAAAAAAAAAAATTTAAAAACATGAACACGTGTATTCCCCATACACGTGTAAGACTAAGCCAGACCGGGACCAACAAGCTCCTACCGTACCTAGAGAAAATTAGAGTCAGTGTACTTTACTTTGAAAGAAAAGAAGAAGCAGCAAGACTTCTTCTCTTATGAGATTTTGAGAGTGATCTTATTTTCTCTTAGATAACGAGAAATGCTCATTCGATCTATCAACTCTCTCATCGTTTAGTAAGTTCACTGTGGAAATCAAGTGGAAAGAGTTGTGCATCTGGCATGGGGAAAGAAGATAGTCTTCTGTAGATTATGTGGTCGATCTTAGCAAGTATGAGTTCTTCAAGTGCTTCATGGGGCTAGTAGTAGAAGCGAGTTCTTCCAGTCTTCCTCTTGCCTATGGATAGCCTACGAGTCTTCCTCTGAGGGTTCCAGTCTTCCTTTAGCTAATACCTATCCTTCGTTTGTACTCAACTCAGCCTATTCCCATTCCTATTCCATCGTCGTTCTTTCCTCCAATCTTGAGAATCCAATAGTCTATGGGGCTACTAGCTAGCTCCTCGAAACTACTAAGAACCGATCGACTGCTCTCTTTGCGACCGGGCCGGTTCCAGCAATAGAGGGATCACGAGGCATTGCAGCCCGATCCCGCGAAGCCGGGCACATACGCGCTCTAAGGTCCTTCCTTTTTCCCTTTCCATGATTCTCCCTCTATGTGATATATCCGATGGGACTTTTCACATGGACTTGGAAGGAAGGAAGACATCAAACCCCTTTGTGTTGTCCTCGCGTTTTCGTTCATTCAAGGACATGGATAACGTAAAGCCAAAGGAGAGAGGCCCCAAGGCTGAACGACACATAGGGGTCTCAAGGCTTCAAGGAAGCCGGTCCAACGGACGTTCCTTTTCCCCTGTAGTCGTCAGCTCCTTCTTGACAGATCCGATCGGGTGTTCATAATCTGGAGTAAAAGGATTCGAACCTTTGCATGCCGGTACCAAAAACCGATGCCTTACCACTTGGCTATACTCCATAGGCCTTTTTTGGACGGTAGGAACGGGGATAGGGGGAAGGGAGAAGCAGGGCTCGAAGAACGAGCCGAGCCGTGCAAGGACGCGGGGATATAGCAAGTAAGCAGCAAGGTTCTCCCTTTATTATTATTAGGACCGACTACAACAAGCTCGCGACTCTAATAGAAAGAAAGGGTAAGCTCTCTGCTCTATTTGCTTGCAATGCTATGCCTATCAAACAAAGTTGGCGAAGGCTTCTGTAACCTTAGCCTCGTTATGTTGTTCGACTGAACTCGTTGGCTCTGCGTCCACCGAAAGTCGCTTCGTCACCGTCAGCATTTGGTACTCTCTCGATAGCTTCAATAGTTCACTGAAAGCCTTTGGTGTAATGAACATAAAAGCAAGCCCTTCGTAAGTAAAGAAAGACATAATATAGAATAGAAAGAGTTGAATGTTGATTCAAGTACCCCTTGAAAAGACTAAAGGAAGGGGAATGACTACAAGAATAAAGCACGCAGGCTAATCTGAGCATGAACCCGGTAAGAAGCAAGGCTTAGATTACCGGATCCCTCGACACAATCTTCCTAAAGATGGAGAGCCCCTTGCCTCGCCTTTTATAGCCTCTCCTTCTTACTTACCTAGCTCTTGTCCGCTGGTGGGATTGGCTTTCTTGCTCTTTCACGCTTTGCTCTTTTCTTTTCCTCTCCTTAGCTACTTTGCTCTTTCACCTCTACTTAGGGAAAAAGCGGCTACTTTGCTGTCTAACCTCCGAAGCTTAAACGCATAGAGAAAGCACTTTGAAGTCCCTATATGATAAATCACCTTAAAAGCTAAGGCTGTGAAAAGACTTTTGAGATGGAAATCTCAGTTTAGGAAGGTACCTTCATGCCCTCGATCAAACTATCAACTGACCGACTGGATGGACTAACAGAAAAAGAGTAGTCTACGCTGGCTGGACATACCTACATACGGACTGCAGACAGGCAGATCTAAATTATGCCCTACGGCTATTACACATGACCTGAGGAAGGAAGAAAGGAAACTTGGTCTTAAGTATTTAAGTATTAGGCTGATCGGCTGATAGGATTGACTCGCGGACTGAATGGAAGTGCGATTGTAACTGCTTTACCGGCTCAAGTAATCATTCCAAGCCCTGGAAGTCTTACTACCAGTCTTATCTTATTCTATTCCGGTAGTCCCTAAAGTATAAAGGTATCATAAGAGAAGAGAGATGCCAAAGATGAAAGGAAGGGAATAGATATATTCCAAGCCTATTCCATCTAGTCCGTAATCCGTAGCACGTAACCCCTATGCCGGTCCTGTAGAGCGAGTTCCTTTTGTTTGAGTCTGTGAAACTCCGTGAAGCAAGGATGCTTTTCTCTTTTAGCGAGTGTTAAGTTCCTGGCCTTGTTGTGTCACGAAGGCTCGAAAACATTTGGTTCTTGCTTTTTCTTAGTGGATTTTCTTTCTTGCTTGGCTTAGTGCCTTTTTTTTTTTAGTAATTTGTGTTGTAATCGAAAGAAATCATTTCTCTTTTATGAAAAGTATAAGAGTTAGCAATATCAGAATGCATCATTTATGTAGTTTGGAGACTCTCAGTAAGAAAATGGGTTCATTCTATTCATTCTGTCCTGAACGTTTCGAGTTAAATTCTAAAGAGGTTCATAATATACAAGAGAAAGTGGTTTCAGGTCGGTATAGTTTTTCGCCGCTTAGTCTTGTTGGGATTGTACTGAAAAGTATGCTTTTTACTTTGTATAATCGAAACTGAATTTTCAGACTTATTTACTGAAATAAATTGTTTATCACTGATGCTTTAAATATGATTGAATGTTACATATATTTACTGCATAACTGTTCAATAATTCGTACGTGTTACATTGTAGTTAATTTAGTGATACCAGATCACAGAAGATTAAATTAACGGTCCCTTGTAACTAAAAGTACGCCATTCACGACCTAGATGGAAATGAACAACCCATCACTTAAAGGTTGAGGTGTAAGGCCGATTGGTTTGTCTTGACCAAGAGATTACACTAGTGCATGACTGATGCGCTGAATAGGACCTACAGGAGGATAAATTCTTCAGAACTGAACAAGGAAGAATTAGACCTCAGTGGTTCGTTGTTTCTTAACCTTCGTCCCTTAAATAGGATCACGTGGGATTGGTAACTATTGCTTTGACTTATCATGGGTAGCTTAATCGAGAGATTCAATACTTTTTATCTTGGGCAATATTATTGGTCACATGTGATTGCTAAGATTTAATATTTAAGAATCGTGGTGCAAGTACGCTTTGTTTGATTTTGCCCCTTGGGAGGTTCATAAGTTTTTTCATACCAAATCTTGCAAGTGGAATTAGTTTCCCAGATGGATAATAATGTTGAACCGTTCCTCGACCAAGGACAAAAGATATTAATTAACGGAAAGCTATTTCAAAGTGGCTTGAATTAATTAATGGGCTAGATAATCTTAAACATTTGGAAATAATGACCGGGGAGCCATATTGACCGTAATACGGGTTAAGAAGGATAGTGCAATGTTAATTATGTAGTGGGATTAATTAATATTTATGGGCTTGAATTATATTGTGGCTCAATATTAGATATTCAAGATCCATTGGAAGGTCCAATCTTAATTCTCCTAAAGGCCCCCCGAGTAGCCCAACAAATATTCAATAACCGAAAAGGTGATTAAAATAAAATAAATATTGTTGCTTAATTTTTCCCTAAAATTTTGAAATTTATGGATAAAAAGGGAGAAAGATTTTCTTTGAATTTTGTTATGGAATGAAGATATGTATTCTTGGAATACAAGATTATCTCATTAAATTCAAGAAATCTCCCACTTGGTTATCTATATAGAAATTTTAAAATTTGAAGATAATGGGCAAGAAAGATTTTCTTGATTTTCTTGAAAAGATATTATGGAAGATATGTATTTCTTGAAATACAAGAATATCTCATAAATTCAAGAAGATCCAAATCTTGGAATCTTGCAAGGCATTATTTTCGAAAATTCCATAATATTAGAGGAGTGGGATTTTTGTGGAATATTTTAATTATGGAAAAAAGAATATAGAAGATATATTCAAGATTTCTTGGTGACCAAGAAAAGTCTTTTCCCACATTGTTTTTCTACAAGAATTTCGACCCCCTCCTCTCCTATAAATAGGGGATGATTAGTTCATTCCCAAGTACAATTCCATGTGCTGGAAAAATTAGCAAATCCACAAAGGTGGTGCAACAAAGTTTAATTTTTCCTTTTGTTAATTGTTCGACAAGTGTCCTTCCCACGGATAGTTGAGCAAGGGATAAGGGAATACTTGGGAAGTCCTTTTGGTTAGTCCGTCCGGCCAAGTCACCGCCATCCAGGAGGTAACGTTCACGTAAACCCGTAGATTCCGTGATGCGTAGGTTTTACGTGGCTTTTTATATGAATGATATGTTGTTGCAATTATTATTTGAATTAATATAGATTAATTCATGCTAGTAATAATTAAAGAATTAAATTTGTATTTAAATATTCACCTCGAATAGATCATGTAACTCATTACCCAACAATCGTATCAAAGCCACGGTTTTTGACTCTCAATTTATTAAATTGTAATTTAATTCGCGGACATTAAATTTGAAATTGGATAGTAGAACTGTTAGATCTGCTTTTGCGGTATCCAATTGTCATGGATTTTAATGTGTTTTTATGCATGCATATAAACCGTGGTTTTTAATTCGATTCGATTCGGATTTGTTTTGCCTCGTGAGAAAATCCACTTAGTAGACTATCAGATTTGTTTGATTTGATCAATGTAATAGACTAGCGAGATCTAGGTTTATTTATTTTTGTAAATAAATTGCTTGCTTAGGATCGAGAGCAGTGAAATTAAGGGCGAAATCGAACAGGCGTGGCCGGCGGCAGGCCTTGTTGGCATGCATGGGCGCGAGGCAAGAGCGAGGCGGCCAGCCGAGGCCCGTGATCACCTGATGAGCGCTAGGTGCCACTTGTGATGCAGTCTGGCGCTCGGCCGAAAGCGAGCCAGAGGCGGATCTTGTGGCTAAAGTCGTGAGCGGCGGAGGCGGGCGGCGCGTGCGTCGCCTGCCGAGATCTGTAGGCGCCTGTGAGCACTGTCGGCGTCTTGGGGTGTGGCCAGCGACTGCTTGGGGCGTGATCTTGAGGCTGGCGAGGCTAAAATCTTTAAACCCAATGGCCGGCGGATGCGGGCGTGCATCCCGCCTTGGCGTGGTGTTTTTGAGACAAGTATTTTTTCGAGACGAACGAGTGGGAGAAATTGAGGCGTGTTTTTCAAAGATCAAGCCAAGAAAAATCAAACCATGACAATTGGATAATTTGTGCCCAATATGTTTTTTTTTTCGCTTTTGCTTGATTTATTTGTGCTATCTTATGCTTTATTTAATTTGTTTAAATGTGTTTGCATGAGGGTTGCCAAATGGAAAAATCTCACCTTCAAAATTACTAAGTATGTTTAAATAATTAATTGACAATTTTATTCGGGATAATAAAATTGAATTAATTTTGACCTCCATGATTTATTTATTTGTGAATTCTTTTGGAGAAATTCCCCACTCGGACGGTCAAAAGATAGCTTTTCACATGAATGAATTCCAAACGGATGATTGTGGGTTATTACTAGTGGCGATGATGACCTCCCCACGAGGCTCGATCAAAGTGAAATAATAATCCTCAGATTTCATCATGGTTAGTATTTTAGGTATAAAATTGATATGCATATACTTCCCTCAAGTCCCCGCTAATTTTATATTGGTCAAGGGGAGCCAACTATTAATCTGGATATTAAAGGTTTGTAATTGTTCTTGTTTGTAACTCCTTGAATGTGTTTAAATAATGACCCACCCCACGTGGGCTAATTTAAAACTGTTTTTGAGATGTTGGTCGATGCATGTTCATATTTTTTTTGAGATTTTAATATGATGCATGTGATCAAACCTTGTGATATATTTGTGCTTATGCATATTATTGTTTATTTTAGTTCATCATGTCGCAACCTTCTAATCCACTATCGAATATACCTAAAGACCTTTTTTGGTGAAAAACTATTTTGGTTGGAAACACAAAATAAAATCTCATCCTAACCGCATCATCTTCCGAATGGGTACTTGATTCACAAAAACCCGCTAAAAAAACCAACAAAGGATGCCGAAATATGGGATGAGATGATTTATGGTGAATGGGAGCTGGCAAACGGTTTGATGAAGGAAACAATTCTGGCACATATGTCGATCGTTGAGGCGCCTTCATCAAGAATATGAGTCGACTCCGGACATCTTAAAGAATCTCAAGCGATGTTCGGACATCGGACCTATATGGCAAATCCAAAGTGTGAAGCAAGAAATTGCTCGATTAAAATTGGAAAAAGGGATTTAACCGCAAAGACAAAGACGTCTTTAGGGTTATGGTGCTATTTGAGGAACTTGAGATCCTCGGCGAAAAATATGACTTCAATACTAAGGTTGATTTCATTCTCCAATCCTTACCAAAGAGCTATAATCACCGCTATCTTGAGTATCTAATGGAAGATCAAGATTTTAAAGTGGAGGATCTTATAAATGCTTTGACTTTGGTTGAAAAGGAAGTGGAGCGAGGAAAAGAACTTGGAAACGGAATCTTCTCTTCATCCTAGATCAAGTGGTGATAAGGATGATGAAAAGAGAAGAAGGTTAAACTAAGAAGACTCAACATCAAATAGAAGCATGGGATCAAGTATGATGAAAACTTTGGAAAGCGGGAGAGTAGGACAATCGAGGTCAGCCTATTCCGATCCCAAAAGGAAAGGAAAGAAAGGTAATACTCACGCACTAGTTGTTTGAAACTTGTTTAGCGGCGTATGCCTCCCATTTTGTGGGTGGTGGATACGGGATCCACTAATCATGTTTGTTTCACATTACAGGGGTTCAAGTGGACCCGACAACTTAGTGGGAGTGAGGTCCTCATCACACTGGGCGAGGCTACGAGAGTGGCAGCTGAAGTAGTGGGAGAAGTGCACCTGTCTTTTGAAGACAGTGTTTTAATTTTGAGATATTCTTTACGTTCTGAATTTTTAGAAAGAATTCATTTTCAGTTTCTAAACTTTTATGATGGATATTCGGTTACTTTTTAATAAAGATGTTAACATTTTTCTTGTTGATGAATTTATCTATCATGGAACGTTGTTGAATGATCTCTATGCAAATTAATTGTGCACACCACTCACTTAAATGTATCCTATAACACATCAATCAAGCTTCCGAGAAAAGAAAACGTTCATCAGACGTGAACGAGACACTTCTTTGGCATCTAAGATTAGGTCATATAAATCCAAAGAGGATCCAAAGGTTGGTGAAAGATGGTTCACTGCAGCGTCTCCAAGTTGAACAAATTCCAACCTGCGAATCATGTTTGGAGGGTAATATGACCAAGATGGCATTTGGAGCCAAGGGGAATGGGGCTAAAGAAGTGTTAGAGATCGTTCACATAGATGAATGTAGTCAAATGTCAACCAAAGCAAGAGGAGGTTATGAGTAATTTTATTGATGATTACTCAAGGTACATTTTCCTTATGAAGCATGAATATGAGACCTTTGAAAATTCTAAGAATTTAAGGCTCAAACAGAGAATCATAGGAAAACGTATCAAGTCTCTACGATCCGATCGTGGAGGCTAATACCTCAAGCGATGAGTTTTTTGAACCGCTTATCCGATGTAGGGATTGTATCCAACATCGCACTTTAACCCTCACCAAAGCGGGGTTGCAGAGCAAAGAAACATAATTCTTTTGGAAATGGTTAGATCAATGATGAGTTATGCGGATCTTCCCGAGTCGTTCTGGGGTCATACCTTAGTAACAGCGACTTACATTCTGAATTTGGTGCTATCCAAATCGGTTCCCAAAACTCCCAAAGAATTGTGGACCGGGCGCAAGCCTAGTATGAGACACATGAGAATTTGGGGTGTCCGCCCACGTGTTGGACAAGGAAGCCGGTAGAATTGGATCCTCGATCGTAATTAAGGTTGTTTGTAGGATACCCCGAGGGAACAAAAGGGTGAATGTTCTATAGTCCCGAAGATCAAAAGGTGGTCATCAGCACCCACTTTAGATTTTTGGAAGAAGACTATGTGAACCAAAGAAAACCCAGAAGTGAGATTACCTTAAATGAGCTTAGAAGGCAAACCTCAGTGCCAACTGTACTAGATGATATACCAATCGATACGTTTTCACAACTGGAGCCTCGTCATAGTGGGAGGGTTGTTAGACAGCCCAAGAGATTCATGGGAATAGGAGAGTCCTCGGACTTGATTCCCGGACAAGACGAATCAGACCCATGGACATATGACGAGGCATTCCAAGATAAGGATGCAGGTTCTTGGCAAACAACAATGAAAGCCGAAATGGGTTCTATGTTTTATAATAGAGTGTGGGAGCTAGTCGAACCACTTAATGGGGTCAAATCCATTGGATGCAAGTGGGTATATAAGAGGAAAAGAGGACCGGACGGGAAGGTTGAAACCTTTAAAGAAAGACTAGCGGCGAAAGGTTATACTCAGAAAGAAGGGATCGATTATGAGGAAACTTTTTTGCCCGTAGCCATGCTTAAGTCCATCCGTATTCTCTTATCGATTGCTGCGCATTTTGACTTTGAAATATGGCAAATGGATGTCAAGACAGTTTTCCTTAACGGAAGTCTTGATGAAGAGATCTATATGCAACAAACCCAAGGTTTCATTGAAACAGGCCAAGAACACCTAGTTTGTAAGCTCAAGAGGTCCATTTACGGATTCAAACAGGCATCCAAAGCTTGGAACCAATGTTTTGATCATGTTGTAAAGTCTTATGGGTTTAATCAAAACAAGTTTGAAAGTTGTGTGTATAAAAAGCATTTTGAACCAAGATTGGTATTCTTAGTACTATACGTAGATGACATTGTGATCATCGGGAACGATGTGAAGGTGTGATCAGACGTAAGGGCATGGTTTCAAAACAGTTTAATATGAAAGACTTAGGGAAAGCCAGACATATCCCTGGGATCAAGATAACTCGAGATCGCCAGAAAAGGATGATCGGGTTATCGCAAGTTTCATACATAGACCCGGTTTTTGAAACGATTCAAAGATGCAAGATTCCAAGAAAGGATTCAGACTTTTCGGACTTGGAATCCATCTATCCAAGAAAATGTTCCCTAAGACGAAAAGGAGATAGATGACATGAAAGGTATTCCTTGTGCTTCGATCGTCGAAACCTTATGTATGCATTTACGTGTATGAGACGGGATATCCGCTTTCAGAGTAGGCATGGTAGCAAGATATCAAAGTAACCTAGGAAACAAGAGATTGACGATAGTTAAAAAACATTCCAAGTATCCGAAAAGAACTCGGGATAGAATGTTAATTTATCGGTCGATACTCCAATCCCCATCGGCCACACGGACTCGGATTTCCAATCGATTTAGATTCCGTAAATTATCCGCCTCGATTAGTGTGTTTCCATTTGGGAAGTGTAGCCATCAAATGGACGAGTGTGAAGGTAAATGCATCACCGACTCAACCATGGAAGTCGGGTAAGTAGTCTGCTTGTGAAGCGTTGAAAGAACCGATTGGGCTCTAGATCTTCTTAGTGGACTTGGATGGTGTTTCAATTTGTTCAGCAATATCTCGCTAGGGCGGTTGTAAAATTCAAGAGAACCAAGAGTCCACGAGTCAAACAAACACATTAAAGGAAAGACATCTTTATACGAGAAATCGTTAAGAGAGGAGATATAGATGTGGCAAAGATAGCGTCGAGGACGACCCAGCGAGATCCATTCACAAAGTCGCTCGCCGAATACATTCGAGACATGTGAGTGGAATGGGTGTCAAGATTTGCTAACTGCTTTGAGTATAAGTGGGAGAAATTATTAGGTTCGTGTAGGTGACATTAGATGTCACGGACTACGCGAGACATGTTGTAGTATACTTAAAAGCGGACTTTGAGTATAAGTGGGGAGATTGTTGGGATTATCTTTGAAAAGTATGCTTTTTACTTTGTATAATGTAAACCGAATTTTCGGACTTATTTTATGAAATAAATTTTTATCATCGATGCTTTAAATATGATTGAATGTTACATATATTTTTATCGCGATAAACTGCTCAATAATTCAGACGTGTTACATTGTAGTTAATTTAGTGATACCGGATCACGAAGAAGATTAAATTAACGGTCCCCTTGTAACTAAAAAGTACGCCATTCATGACCTAGATGGAAATGAACAACCCATCACTTAAAGGTTGAGGTGTAAGGCCAGATTGGTTTGTCTTGACCAAGAGATTACACTAGTGCATGATCGATCTTATTTGAATAGGACTCCATGAGGAGGATAAATTCTTGAATCGAACAAGGAAGAATTAGACCTCGGTGGATCGTTATTTCTTAACCTTCGTCCCCTTAAATAGGATCACGTGGGATTGGTAACTATTGCTTTGACTTATCATGGGTAGCGAATCGAGAGATTCAATACTTTTTATCTTGGGTAATATTATTGGTCACATGTGATCGCTAAGATTTAATCTGAAGAATGGTGTGCAAGTACGCTTTTGCTTGACGGTTCTTTGGGAGGTTCATAAGTTTTATCATACCAAATCTTGCAAGTGGAATTAGTTTCCGTATGGATAATAATGTTGAACCGTTTCTCTAACCAAGGACAAAAGATATTAATTAACGGAAAGCTATTTCAGGTGGCTTGAATTAATTAATGGGCTAGATAATCTTAAACACGGAAATAATGATCGGAGCCATATTGACCGTAATATGGGTTAAGAAGGATAGTGCAATATTAATTATGTAGTGGGATTAATTAATATTTATGGGCTTGAATTATATTGTGGCTCAATATTAGATATTCAAGATCCATTGGAAGGTCCAATCTTAATTCTCCTAAAGGCCCCCTGAGTAGCCCAACAAATAGTCCAATAACTGAAAAGGTGATTAAAATAAAATAAATATTGTTGCTTAATTTTTCCCTAAAATTTTGAAATTTATGGATAAAAGATGGAGAAAGATTTTCTTTGAATTTTGTTATGGAATGAAGATATGTATTCTTGGAATACAAGATTATCTCATTAAATTCAAGAAATCTCCCACTTGGTTATCTATATAGAAATATCGAAAATTTGAAGATAATGGGCAAGAAAGATTTTCTTGATTTTCTTGAAAAGATATTATGGAAGATATGTATTTCTTGAAATACAAGAATATCTCATAAATTCAAGAAGATCCAAATCTTGGAATCTTGCAAGGCATTATTTTCGAAAATTCCATAATATTAGAGGAGGTGGGATTTTTGTGGAATATTTTAATTATGGGAAAAAGAATATAGAAGATATATTCAAGATTTCTTGGTGACCAAGAAAAGTATTTTTCCACATTGTTTTTCTACAAGAATTTCGACCTCCTCCTCTCCTATAAATAGGGGATGATTAGTTCATTCCCAAGTACAATTCCATGTGCTGGAAAAATTAGCAAATCCACAAAGGTGGTGCAACAAAGTTTAATTTTTCCTTTTGTTAATTGTTCGACAAGTGTCCTTCCACCGGATAGTTGAGCAAGGGCTAAGGGAATACTTGGGAAGTCCTTTTGGTTAGTCCGTCCGACCGAAGTCACTGCCATCCCGAGAGGTACGTTCACGTAAACCCGTAGATTCCGCATGCGTAGGTTTTACGTGGCTTTTTATATGCATGATATGTTGTTGCAATTATTATTTGAATTAATATAGGATTAGTTCATGCTAGTAATAATTAAAGAATTAAATTTGTATTTAAATATTCACCCCAAATAGATCTGTGAAACTCATTCCCCAACAAGTCTAACTCTCTCTGCGGCAGAGGTAGATAAAAGGACATTAAACTATAATGTAGTAATTGAATTTGGTGAGAATGGTCCTTATAAGATGGTCGAGATTCACCCTGAGAAGAAGATGTTATAGTATTATCTGCTCTTGGAGCCTCGTAAATGATATTCTGTATTTAGAGGGTTATAAGGCTCTCGATATGGGAGCTGCGACATTTGATGATAAAATAGTTACACAACAAGGCCGTGTTGACCCTTTATTCCGAATATATCTGTGTTAAGAATTGATCAATCTTCCTTAATCAATAAGTTAGAATCTATTCTAGGTAAGAATCCTATCTTTGATTTAGTCCAATCCTTCCTAAATATTGAGTTTAAATATAGAGTAGACAATGAACTGAAAGATCTTCTTTCTGATCTTAGGTTTGGTATTACCACCAGGTGGTCTTCTTTCTTTTGTACTACTTCTGAATAGTCTAGATTCAGATATTGCACATCTAAATCTCCGCTATTATCGAAATATGAATGAAGTGTATATATTTAATTGTAAAAGTGTAAGAGAGATCTCTATCTCTGAAATACTATATAAACTTGGTCTTGAGGGAAGTATAGATTTGATTAAGCCTGGAACTTATACTATGTGTTTTGTAGGTCGAGTTGGATTAAATAGAAAAAGACAAGTATATGTTGAATATAGTTAATGGAATATGTTCATCAGCGGGAAGGAAAGATGCTTTCAAAGAGGGCGTCAATCTAAACATCATAGTCTTTCAAAAAGGCACGCTGGGTCCAGCGAATAGAGTTAAGTGCGGTCGGTTCCATAACAAACGAACGCCGGTCAAGTTGTTGGCCGCATACCGCAAAAAGCCATTCAGTGAAAGAAAGGATGAATTGAGGCTCCTATCCGAGTGACTTACTACTATCGAATCTATAAAAAAGGGCGATCTTCGACCTTTTTCGACTAAGCACCTAAGGTTGCACTTTTAGTTAGTCGACTTGCCGTCTTCTTTGGGTAGAACTAGAATAGATGTTCTTGATCAATTGCTCTCACCTACTCTCCTAATTTGATACTTTTATCCAATTTCTAAATAAGATCCATTTTCACTTACTTATTCCTTTTAGTTAGGTCAAATTGGATTCAAACTTGAAGTTTAAGAATCGATTTCCTTTAGCTATCGCCCTCAAATATTATAAATTACAAGAAGGAGGTCACAGAGCCATAGGCGCCTGAATCATGAGTCATACTTAATGTAGGTCCCGAACGGGTTTTGTGAGGGCATAAGTCTAGAGGGAAGGGGTGAATAGACTTCTGAAAACTTTTCGTGCAGATCAGGTGTGATTGCAAATTGCCTGATCAGAGTGCTAGTGAGTCAAGATGGATCGATGTTCAATCTACATCGAGTGCCCGAGGGCGTGGGTTTGATATCTGTCAGTTTAACTGAGAGTGCGGAAGCTTGTAATTACCCGTTTGAAAAACCAGTTTTATCAAATCAGATTCTCAAGTCAGTTTTCAATCAGCTGACTAAGGTGTCAACCTGATCAGATCAGTTGCTTGGTGTAGGTTGATGTTAACTTAGAATATGTATGCAATTTTAAGCTCAAATGTGTGAATAGTGTAAAGCAATAAAGAGCAAGTAAATGCACACAAGATTTTATAGTGGTTCAGACAAAACCCGTCTTACGTCCACTCTTTCCTTAACACAGGGGCAACTTAACCTGCTTAACCGAACTTAACCGACTGGACTTAGTTTTATGTGTTAGTCCAACACTCAACAGATGTTTATCGAGTTCACACTCAACCGATCCCAGAAATCAGAAACTAGATTCCCTAGTCTGAAATCTTGCGGTAACAAACTTAACCTAACTTTGAGTCTGGTTAAAGCTTTGTTGTGGTTCCAACTGGAAATCTATCCTAGAGTTTAGGTAGCCAAATGCTAGAGGATAGGATTTCTTGCTAAGAACGAATGGGATGAACATTTAAGAATAATCTTCAAATACGGTGTTCTTCCAGCGGAGATTTTGCTATAGTTTTTGCTTCTTTTGCGGTGTCTCCGTATCTCTGTGTGTTCTTCAATTTGAAGATCGATCCCAATTTATAGACCTCGAAATCAAAGAGCCGTTGGAGAGCAATTTGAATTTCGGGCTATATTAGGTAAGTTGTAGGATATGATTGTGACGTGCTCTGAATATCGGCGTGGCCGTAGGCATGATTACCGCCCGTTTATATCCGCAAAGATCGAATCCCGCATTAAATTTCTTTTTGTACACGTCGCTTTCTTGAGGCTTGAGGAGGCGGCACTTCAAGATTTGTCCGTTAGGCGATTGATATTCCTTTTGTAGAATATTCGTCTTGTCGGTGTACCATTTTGTTGATGCAGTGTGGTGACTTGATCAGATAATCCCGATCATTCCACGCCAGAGTCTTCGATGTAGATTATCTTAAGACAATTTGCGGACTACCGATGTTGGTCTTCTGGTCTTTTGGTAGTCTTTTGATCTTCAGGTGACTCTGAGCCTCAGTGTCTTGATCATGCCGAGTCTTGAGTTTTATTCTCGAGTCTTGAGTTTATCTGAGTCTTCAAGTTCATCCGAGTCTTCGATCTTATCTCGAGTCTTCAGGGTTTATCCGAGTCTTCGAGTTCATCCGAGTCTTTAGTGTCTTCTGTCTTCACCGATCATCGATTTTTTGTCTTCTGATTTGTTCTTAGCCTTCTGATCATCTGATAACTTCGACCTGACCTATACATATTGAGTTCCCCCTCAATATGTGACCTATCTTTTACATCAGCTATCTATACATTTCAGCTGGTCATCTTAATCTGATTCTAAGTCATCATTCCACTGTGTCCGATTTGGTCCTATTACAACTTTGTTTTGGAACTTCCATCAAAACTAAAATATAGATTTCCCAACAATTTCCCCTTTTGATGGAACAAAACACTTAATCGTAAAAAACGAGATCGACAAATAGAAATGCAGATAATGTAAAACAGTACATACCTCAGAAGACAATGAGATGTTGTCTTAGAATCAGAGAGATGGAATATTTCATTCAGATAGGTGTCTGCGTTACATAATATATGAAAAACATACCTATCATCTGATTCCAAGTTGTCTTCCTCAGGTGTACTTAAACATTTGAAGCTCTTTGGGGATACCAAACATCTTGTACATCCTTTACATCGACTTTGTCGAGATCTTCTCTTCTATGGATCCCTCCTTTGTCCAAATCCATAGTAGGCATTCTTGAATTTGACAAAGATCTAGCTTGTTGTCCGGACTCAAAGGTGGAAGGAGTAGTTCAAGGGGAGGAGCTTCTGTATCAATGACATGATCTTCCCTTCCTTCATCACCGCTCCGGTAGAAGTCCGGATACTTCGTTTCTAACGATTCCCAAATTCATCATCATTTTTCAATGGGTTTTGATGAATCGGAATTATCTCGGGATGTACACATCACACAACCATTCTCCTCGATCCGATCCCATTCTCGAAGCCGGATCTGGCCGGGCACAAAGGATGTCTTTTAACAGTTAGGGAGGGCATTCTTTTCCCAAGCAATCTCCTCTCTTTGCAGCCTTCATTCTTCCTCTTGGCCGGATGTATGTGATGTTTAGTCCCTTAGCCTCTGCTAACTTCTTCTTCTTGATGGCAGCCTCTCTTATTCTCTGTCTGATTTGCTCTTGAGTTTGTTCAGGAGGCATCTGGCTTTTGGTAGAGAATAATTGGCTTTGACTCTGATCTTCCGCAGTTGTTTTCACCATCTTGCCTTTTCCTTTCTTTCTCCTCAGAGTTTGCTCAGGTTCATCTTGTTGGTCTTCTTCAGCTAATTTCTTAGCGAGTTCAAGGCTCTTGGCCTGATCATCAGTTCCATTCTTTTCTGTACGAAAGTCTTCAATCTTGTCGACTCTAGCAATAACCTCTGAAAGAGCAATCTTCTGCTCAGTGATCTCTTTGCTATGTTGCTTCACAGTTTCTTTCATATCAGCAACGAGATCAGTAGATGGAGTGGCTGGCAAGTCAGATATAGTGGTTTATGGTAGAGATGTAATTGTTACCAACTGTGTCTATTTTTCTTTCTTCTCTTTATTCTCTTGTCCTTCCCCCTTTTTGGTTTCATCAAAGAGGTTGGACAGCCTGCGGTTCAGAGCATTGAATTGCCGTGAGATCTCCTCTCTGAGTTCCTCAACAACAAGAGGAGTGATCTGAGCGGTGGCAGAAGGTACAGGAGTTAAAAAGTGTCTGAGAGAAAATTCGATGTCCTTTCTTTCTCGTTCAGTAGAAGCTTCAAAGTGTTTCCAACCCATATCCATGTGGTTGTCAGTTTTCTCCAAGAATGCCCAGACATTTTCCAATAGTACCTGTGTCTCATTGAGCATATCCGTTCGAACTTTGAGTTTATCGATCGAGATTGAGCTTCGGCAAGAGGATTCACTAGTTGCATTACTTGTAAAGGATGGCATTATGCATCCCAACCGTGTGACTTCTTTCTCTGTCAACCCGGTTTTTTGCTTGCTCTTCTTCAAACCGCTTCATCACATCTGCTGTGAGCGCTGCGAATTTGTCTTCAATAGCAGCCTTGATCCCATCCCGAATCTTTCAAGATAAAGATCTAGGGTATCGGCTCAAAGATAGCGATGCCGGGTCGATGTTGAAGCCTTGCCAAGTTGGGTCTCATCTGCAAAGACCCATTCTTGGTTCATCGGCGACTCCCTCATGATCCGTAGGAGGTTGGACAGTTTCCTCCTGTTATCGCAATTCCGAACCTTTCATGAATCAACCATCTGATATCATCGTCAGATGCCAATTCAACTGCGCTTTCAATCCCAGCATTGTTCAAGCACTTCATCTCCAAGTCTACAAAAAATCTAATCGAGTGAGTTGTCATGAAGATCGAAAATCCTCGATGCTTTTCGACCGATATCCTCCGAACACAATCTCTTCTATCTGTTGCTGGATGCCATGATGTTGATCCAATTCAGGGCACAGATTCAACAGATACTCCTTGATTTGTTGCTTCATTATCCTTATGATCGGGCTTTCTAGAACAGGTGAAGAAAGCACGGTTCTGGTATTGAAGGGAATATGAGAGATGGACACGCTTGTCGGATCTCTCGTGTTCTTGTGACTTGTTTGGAGATTGGGAGTGAGATTGGGATATATGTGGTTCGTGTTCGTTTTCAAATTTTGTTGAGGGAGTTCGGTTTCTAATGGGTGTTCATTGATTGGGGGAGTGGGAGATTTGGGTGATCTGATTGGTGAGGGTGAGGGTGAGAAAGTTTTATGAGGGGAGGGCGGTGGTGATGATTTTTGAGGAGAGGGTGATGGCGATTTGGAAGTGGGCGTAGGCGATCTTGCTTTCTGGAAGATCTTGGTGAGAGGCAGAGAATCGATGGTGATTCTTCCTCGTATCGCTCCACTTCATCCCTCTCGACAAAGATTCTCTCCTTCGCGATCATCTGCTTCATCCCTTACTTCTCTGGTAGTGTGCGCAGAACTGACTACTATCTCCTTTTCTGATTCCACCTAAATTAGATCCTCCGTTCTATGAACTTGCTGAGCAGAACTCGGAGCAGTCTTCAGAGGAGAAGTAATTCTCTTCTGACGTTTCCGCTGAGCATCTGGTTTCTTGGCGATCCTTCCCTCTTCATCCTCTTCTCCGGAATGGCCGTTCCCGCACTTCAAGATGCAAATTGCCTTTTCTTTTCCCTTCTTTTCTCCCTTGGGTTTGGGGCACATAAGGAGTTGGATCCTCATCGATTGTCCAGCAGGGCTCATTTTTTTCCCAATATGGCCTTGTGCTTTGCTTTGATATATCTTCGCTCCATTCTCATTCCATTCATAATTGCATGGCGGCTTATCATTGTAATGATTGAGATTTTGTGTATGAAGGAGCACTTGGAAGATAAGCACACTTCATTTCTCTAGGTCGATTCGAACTTCCCGAGTCTTTCCGTAGGCGTGCCTTGATCATACCCAACCAATCCATATCGAAGCCTTCTTGATGATTGCAGCCATGACACCGATCTTATAGGAAGCGACAAAGATCAAGATCGTAAGTTGAGACATGATCACCTTACGAGCGATCTCAAGGAGAAGGCGATATTTCCTCTTCGTAGGGAGGCTTTGACGTTAAATCATATTCTCCTTGTTTGCCGGGTCTCAACGGCTCGGCTTCAAGAAATTCCTTTTCACCTACATCAAGTAGTGTAGGTCTACGGGTTGATGCTTCCTCGAGTTAGGACCGGAAGATCCTCTCGAGATCATCATTCGACACTTTCGTACCAAATCCACCAACGGAAGAATTCAAAGTCAAAGATCAATGTCTTCATCCTCTCAGATTGTATAGAAAATCCAGGGCTTCATGTGTGTGGACAATGTTCTGATGTGTAGAGCAATATCGTTCAAGTCCGCACGCATAAGCACTCGGAATTTCGGCGATTCAGGATCTGAGGTGATTGTGAATACTACATACTTCTCATCAATGATATCTTTCTTCATCGATGCAAAGTTGCAGAACTTTATCCCTTGGCCCGGTCGTGGAACAAGATATGTCATTTCTGTACGATATGCAAATTGATGTTAGTTTGAGTAAATTGTTTCAATAATCTCAGTCAAACCAGCAATCTAAGCATCAATTTAGCAAGTAAGCGTATAAATCGGATATAAATTACAGAAACATATCATCACGACTTGTAAACCTAGGTACCAGAGTGAATTGAAATCATGCAGTATTTAACAGAGAAATTACTAGAAGTTGATTCGTAGGATTGAGAAATCGTGAAAGTAGAATCAATTGATTTTGAAAGTAATTTTCTGAAGATTTTGAAAGTTTTGATCTTTTAAGAACTTTGAGAAGACGAAGTAGTGGAAAGAAGTTTTCTGAGAAAGATTTGGATTTTATAGTATGCGAGGGAAAACCTTTTTGCACAACTTTCCAAAGTACTCAAGTATCCGTGTTTTGAAATCGGTGGCTGAGATTAGTCGGCCAAAAAGTGTTTTGATCGCACGGTTGAGAAAAGAAGTCTTCTCGTATTTTGGACTCAAAAATTCGCAATAAAACGCATTAAATACACATTCCCATGTCCGCATTAAAAGTTTTGCAGTGCATGCGTCATAAAGTGAAAACAGAGTAAAACCAATTTATTTAAATAACGCATATAAGATGTTCAGAAAGGGATAAATAAGAAAACGTATCTGACTGATTGATATTGTAATCAACCAGTTACCACTGTGATATGATCTGGTACTTGCTAACCTTACTGATGGTAGCCTTAAGCATTTCCCAACAATATTCCACTCATCTGATCAGGTTCTTGTTTGAAAAACTTCGTTACTTATCTGATACTCTTATCTGATCCACTTCATCCTTCAATCTTCTTCTATTCAGACCGCATTTACTAAGCACTTAAGTCTACTCCCGCAAAAACATTTACTTCGGGGAGTCAAAAAGTCGCCTCGATTCCCAAATCGGCACTATTTGACATTCCGTAATAATGGCATAGATACGCTGTGATTACTCACACCGTCAACTCATCCAACCATTAGCCACGTGTTCCTTACGCGTTGTCGATGCAAATTTCTCTTAAGGTCTTCTGAGAAAACAAATTTGCATTTATACCCCTAATTTCCTTCTATAAATTAGCCTGGGGTGTTAGGCAACCAACACAACATAAACCATTCATCTTCTTTAGCTTATACTCCATGCTTTCCGATTAATTCCTTATTTTTGGTAAAACTTCCGGCAAAAACCTTTAACCCTTTTCCAATGAATTCAGCTTCTCAAATCAACCTTGTGTGTTCCTTCACACTGCTTTCGTTGTCATCGAAGATTACACATACGATCAATGCAAAGCTTCTTTACCACCAAGGAGGCGGATCTGCTATAGCAAATGAGAAGGCACTTCTCCTAACCGTATGCACCTTGTGCTTTATCGAGATGACATAATTAGCATCAACAGACTCGATCTAAAAACAAAACATGGGTTTGATATACGGTGCGCATCGCATAATAGGTGATCTTCAGATATCAAACTCGATATTTGCATGTGACACTAGTGTCCGTTTGGTCCTTGTGACCAAACCACGGGTAATCTTGGTCCCATTTAATGTTGGAGAGCCCATTGATTTTTTAGGTCTAGGGGCTCTCGGCTTAGAGATCCTTCAAGGCCGCTCATTTCCTCCTCACTCCGAAGCTCGAGGGTGGCTCAAGATTCTAGAAGCTTCTTCTACGCCTTTTTTAGGTCGGGGGAAAATGAGAGCATCAAGCTCTTAAAATCTCTCTCCCTTCCCTACCTTGGGTTGGCTTAGGTTTATGGTTTATGTAATGACCTCGGTCTTCTTGTATTTGTAACTTGTAATACCAACTTGTAGCTTGTAATGTAGATCCGACCTCGGGTCTTTATCAATGAAAAAATTCATTATTTCATTGTTGTGTTGCCTCTTCTGACTTATGCGATTTGTAGCTTTAAACCTATACGACTTGCTTGTTGACTGTAGCTTAAATCGACTTATAAAGTATAACCTTCCAACGATCGGTTCCCCTTAACTCGATATATCTTGAACCGACGGCTTTTTGTCCGATCTTCGACGGCTCTCGTCCCGATCTTTACATCATTATTTACTTGTCTCGATCGCCTGTTCGGTTGAGATTCCTAACTCAACCGATTCCTCTTAACCTAGTTAGTCTTTTAACCAATTGGTTCTGGAGATCAGTCCACCAACCATTTCTGGTGCACTTTCTCCGAGATCCAGAAGCCCTAGCTCGTTGCATAACTCTCTGAATCTGATCTCATTTAGCGGCTTAGTTAAAATATCACTTTTCCGCTTTGTCAAGATGGATCTTTTTCCATTTCGATATTCTTCTTTTCAACGTGATCTACGATAAAATGGTGTCGACATCCACATGCTTGCATCTTGTATGTAGAACAGATTACGAGTGATTGCAATAACACTATTCTTGTCGCACGAGAATATAGGTGCGTTCTTAGCTACCATGTTGTAATCCCTCACCGACTTAGCTGAGCATTTGGGAACAACGACTTTCTGTGACCGTATATTCGCTGGTAGTAGATGTCATGAATCGATGTCTCCGCTTTTCGAAAACCAAGAGATCGGTTATTTCGCAAAATCGACATGCACGAGGTTGACTTCACGTCGATTACGCAACCTCCGTGAATCGAATTAGAATACCCACTAAGCTCTAGATTATCATCGATGGGTAAAATAAACCAAGGTTTCATTGTCCCTTTCAGATACTTGAGAATCCGCTTACCGCTTTAGGTGGCTTGCAGATTGGATTTGCTTGAATCGCACATACACCCTCTTGCCAAAAGTGATATCCGGGTCGTCGGCTGGCAATCGGTATAGTAGAGATCCAATCGAGCCCTATATTCTTTTCGATTAGTTTTTCGACCATCTTCATCTGGATCCATCTTGAACCCGGTCATCATGGGAATTTCGCTTCCTTACGATGTTGGACTCCAAACTTGGCCAAGAGATTCCTTGTGTATTTCGCTTTGACAGATGAATATCCCTTACGTACTCGCTTGACTTGTAAACCCAGAAAAGTAATTCATCGACCCATCATTGACATCTCGAACTTCCTTGCATCAATTTGTGAACTTCTCACATAGCTTCTTGTTTGGAGATCCAAGATGATGTCGTCCACGAATCTGAACCATCGAATATCTTCTCCATCTTCTATTCGAATAAGGTTACGTCCACTATTCCTTTAGTGAAACCATCGTCATCAAGAATCTGCGAGAGTGTATCATACCAAGCTCGAGGAGCTTGTTTGAGCCATAAAGAGTTTTTCTTAAACCAGACACTTGGTTTTTTTTTCAAAGCACGGAGGTTGTTCAACATAAACTTCCTCCGCTAGTACCCCGTTTAAGAATGCACTCTTTACATCCATCCGATACACAATGAACCCTCATGGCAAAGATATGCGTAAATAACCGAATGACTTCTAGGCGGCGATCGTGCAAAGGTCTCATCATAATCATTTCTTCCGATCAGGAATACCCCTTAGCAACAAGTCTTGCCTTATTCTGGTTATGACATTATTCTCATCTCTCTTGTTCTTGAATACCCACTTCGTGCCAATCACGTCTTGATGAGTTGGTACGTCCACCGGCTTTTAAAACTTGATTCCTCTCAAATTGTTCCGATTCTCTTCAGATGGTTAGAATCCAAACTTTGCGCCTTGTAGAGCTTCCTCATCGTAGTTGATTCCTTCAAAGACGGATAACAACAATACATGGCACTTTCACTGTCGATGTCTAGTTTTGACTCTATCAAATGGGTCTCCGATAATCAGATCAGTTGGATGACTGGTAATCCAGGTCCTTCTTTTCTGATTTGCGTCTATTTGGAGAACATCATCCTCTTCTGATAGTAGTTCATCACTAGTGATTGGGAGTGGTGCGGAATTATGATCCACTTGATAAGAACATGTCTCAACTAATGTTGGACTCATCATGTGTTGATGTCTGTTCGTAGGAACTTCAGGAGTTCCCCCTGAACCAGATGGTTCAGTTGATATTGTCTCAGTTTGTACCAGAACTTCTTTCATCGACAAAGATTATGTACCTTATGGTGCGATTGACTGGTGAATCGCCAAGATCAAGATTTCGGGATATACACCTTTACGTGTTGATTCTTTCTCCTTGATACTTAGTTGATCCATTTTTCGCGTATCAGTCGGGGATTGATCCGGGTGCGGCTTGTTCCGAGGGTGACTTTCTCTTGTTCAGAAGATGTTTCATCAAAGACCACATGGGGTGTTTCTTCCACAACTAGGGTTCGTTTGTTGTAAACCCTGAAAGCCTTGCTGGATGAGGAATATCCTAAGAATATACCCTCATCTGACTTGGCCTCAAAAGTCTTCAACTGACTTTTCCCATTGTTGTGTATGAAACACTTGCACCCAAAAACATGGAAGTAAGAAACACGAGGTTTTCTGCCCTTCCACAGTTCATAGGGTGTTTTGAAGTGAGTCTTAGTTAGTGAACATCTGTTTTGAGTGTGGCATGCAGTGTTGATGGCTTACGCTTGTAAACGGCTTGGTGTCGCATGTTAAATTAACATAGTCGAAAGCGGCTTCCTTGAGAGTTTGCTTTTCTGCATTCGCTATTCCATTTTGTTGTGGCGTTCTTGCAGCTGACGTCTCATGCTGTATACCAAACTCAGTGCAAAAATTAGTAATAAAAGAGTTCAGAAATTATGTACCTCTATCTGATCTGATTTTTACTATGCTGACACCCTTTTTGTTTTGTAGTTTCTTGAGCAGCTCGGGTATCTTCGTCGTTGTCTCATTCTTCTTGTATAAGAATACAACTCAGGTAAACTTAGAATAATCATCCACGATTACGAGTATATTTGCGTCCATCGAGATCGATGGTGTAATCGGGTCCGAATAGATCCATATGGAGCGATTAAAGATTTCATCTTGGATGTTGGTCCAGGTATTCCCTTGAATGAGGCTTTAACTTATTTTCCCTTTTGACATGCGGCACATGTCTGATCTTTAGAGAATACCTCATTCGGAAGTCCCTCAACCAAAGGCACCCTAGCTATCTTGTTAAGAGTCTTGAAGTTCAGATGACTCATTCTTTTGTGCGAGCCAACGCTACTTTTGGAACTCTTAACAATTAAGCATGCATTCCTTGGGCAATAACATTTCCAATCTCATGTAGATCGTGCCTTTCCTTGAACCAGTTAGCAAGATTTGTTGAGTAGCTCGATTCCGAATCGTACACTTGTCACTAGAGAACTCAACACTTAATCCATTGTCACAGAATTGTGATACTGATAGTAGATTGTGCTTTAATCCTTCGACATACGAGACTCCAGTTACTTGAATCATCATTCTCTAAGGTTCCGAATCCTTTGGTAAAACCAAAGTTATCATCACCGAAGAGTACACGTGGGCCTTCTTGTTCTTTGTAAGAGCTAAGGAGATGTTTGCTTCCAGTCATGTGCCTTGAGCATCCACTATCGATGTACCAGATAGTTGCTTGTACACCTCATCTGTTGGCCAATCCCACGCGAACCTGCAATCGAATCAGATAGATTAGAAGCCCTGATTTGTCTCCCATACATATCAACATAATCATACGTCTCTTTATATGCTTTCTGATTTGTATGATTATTCGTGTGAGCCTTGGGTGAATCAGAAGACTTGGGATTTTTTCTTCTGACTTTTGTTTTTTAACCCGGTCTTGGCTCGGTGCGGTAGCCCTAGGTCTCTGGTTATAAGGGTAGGTACGACTGCTACCATCGAAAGATTCATATCTTCTTGGCATAGATGGTCTTTGTAGTTTACCTATTGCTTGCTTGTTAGGCAGCTGACCTTGATTGGGTTTCAGATTAGACTTCCTTTTGACAGGTTATCTCTTCTGATACCTAATCTGCTGATCAGGTTGAGGTTTCTTCAAAAAAACTGGGTTCTTCTGTTGATTCTCGACCGATGCTTAATCGATTGGGGTCCATTTTCATTTCCCTTCGATTAGGCACTTACCTTACTTGCTTTCAAGAGTCTCTTTCCCTTATCGGATACATGTTTAGCTTTTTGTGTATCTTTTTGTCGAGACTCGTTTGATTACACCCTTCCGAAGTGAACCAAAGCGGGGCTTTTGAGGATGTAGAAGGGTTTTTCATACCCAATTCCTTCTTGTTAGTCAGCGTTAGAAAATAGGTGTTCATATCGAGCAGTTTTTGATGACTTCGTGAAAACCTCTATTTTCTTGCGCAAACTATCCTCAGTAGATTTTAGACTCTCATGTAGTCGGAATAGCTCATCAAACTTAGCCTGAAGGGAAGTGTACACGTGGGCCTTCTTGTTCTTTGTAAGAGCTAAGGAGATGTTTGCTTCCAGTCATGTGCCTTGAACATCCACTATCGATGTACGGAGATAGTTGCTTGTACACCTCCTTTGTTGGCGGTCCCACCTTGAACACATAAGCGAATTAGGTTTTAGGTACCCCTTTGGAATTGGGTCCTTGGGGGTTAGTGGTGGATTTAGGGATCCACACAAACAGGGCACTTCTATGGTAATCAGATAGATTAGAAGCCCTGATTTGTCTCCCATACATATCAACATAATCATACATTTCTTTATATGCTGTTTGATTTGTATGATTATTCGTGTGAGCTTTGGGTGAATCAGAAGACTTGGGCTTTTTCTTTACAGATTGTCTTCTTTTAACCCGGTCGGCCAAAAAGCAAGATAGCCTGTGTCTCTTGTTATAAGGGTAGGTACGATCTTTACCATCAAAAGATTCATATCTTCTTGGCATAGATGGTCTTTGTAGTTTACCTATTGCTTGCTTGTTAGGCAGCTGACCTTGATTGGGTCTCAGATTAGATTTCCTTTTGACAGGTTGTCTCTTCTGATACCTAATCTGCTGATCAGGTTGAGGTTTCTTCAAAAGAACTGGGTTCTTCTGTTGATTCTCGGTCCGCTTAATCGGTTAGGCTCCATTTCGTTTCCCTTTACGATTAGGCACTTGCCTTACTTGCTCGGTGAGGTTTCTTTCCTTATCGGATACATATTTAGCTTTTGTGTATCTTTATCGAGACTCGTTTGATTACACCTTTTCCGAAGTGAACCAAAGCGGGGCTTTTGAGGATGTAGAAGGGTTTTCATACTCAATTCCTTCTTGTTAGTCGGCGTTCAAAAATAGGTGTTCATATCCTGAACAGTTTTTGATGACTTCGTGAAAACCTCTATTTTCTTGCGCAAACTATCCTCAGTAGATTTTAGACTCTCATGTAGTCGGAATAGCTCATCAAACTTACCCTGAAGGATTTTGAAATCATCACTTTGTTGTTTGTTGATCGCTAGTCGATCTTTAATATCTTTCTCGATCGGAGAAGATTTAACCTTGAACATTAAGTTCCTCGGTTACATCGAAAGCGGTTTAACCGATTTCGATTAAATTTGCTTTATTAATCTTGGGTTGGGTTCTCTTTAACAAGCTGATTATTTACGATCCTTAGCTTATCGTTTTTGAAACTCTTCCACTATTGTATAAGTGTTCATGGTGGATTAGAGAGATCATCAAGCAATTGCTCGGAGTAGAGTTGCAAGTCAATCTCTGAAAAGTGTGCTAATGATATTTGGTGTGGAAATTGAAAAAGCGAAGGTTTGGAGGTTACCTCAGATTCGTCTTCCTCCCGCCATCAGTGATTTCATAAATCATCTGAAGAGAATATCAGATCTTCATGGTCGGGAAGAAGTCAACAACACCGCTTATCACACGTAAATCTTCTGGATGAGTAGCCTTTAATCCTCGGAAAGGCGGATAGGAATCATCAATTCGGATGTGTAGCCAAGAACCATGGATTTTCGTCTGCGAGCGTTGCTTTTCTTTTCGTTCCGCTTCTCTTCTCTTTCTCCGGGAGTCGTGCAGGGCAATCGGTCTTTGTGAGTGACTTTGTTTCTCACGGTTGAAGCATGATCCCACGATCTCTGAACTTCCTCTGCCGGTGAGTCGCCGTGCAGGAGGATGTCGGTGACTTTCCTTTCGATTGTAATCTAAACTCATTCATCGGATCATTATCTCTTCTCTCATCGACCGATCATCTCTTTTCTTTTCTTCTTTGTGATCCCTTCGATCATCAGATCTGGTCCTTTCTAGTGATCTGTCAGTTGGCCTCCTGTTTCTTCTGTTGTCTTGATAGTCTCTGTAGAATCTGCGATACTTACCAAGTTAAATATTCGATCTTTCAAGTTTCTGGTGAGCGGAAGCGTCTGTTACCTTGGCTCATTATGTTTCCAACGGTTCGGTGGCCTTTGATTTCTTTCTTTGGTTGCTTTGAATGCAATCGATTTAGATGTGGAGGTTGAGGCTTCAGCAGGCGTCTCGTCTTCATCTGATTGCCCTCTTTCGATTAAATCGAACTCATGGGATTTAAGGCTTAAGAACAAGCTACTTGGCTTCATCTTGGAAATGTCTTGGCAATCCTTGATTACCGTGACTTTCATGTCCCACTTCTTGGTGAGAGATCTCAAGATTTTATAATTGATGTCTTTGTCTGACATCTCTCGTCCAAGTTCTCGTAGCTTGTTTACTAACATGGTGATCCTCCCATCGAGCTCATTGATGGTTTCGTTTGGCAACATTTGTAGCTTCTCGAACTTCACCAGTTCAGCTTGTAGTCAACTGTCTTTGATCTGATCATTTCCTTTGCACATCTCAGCAAGCGTATCCCACATTTGTTTAGCTGTTTTGAGATACTTTATCTTCTCTTTGGTGATCTTATCCATCGTCTTCATGATTATATGCCTGGCGATTGTATCTAGAGTATATAGCTTTCTTTCTTCTGCATCCATCAGGGCTGGACTTTTTCGAACAAGGCTTCCAGGTGCATGATTTGGATCTCCTCCAACCGCTGGGTTGTCGTGATATATGATGATGGGTCCTCGTTCAATGACTTCCATAATTCTGCCGCTTATCGATCCCAGATGGTTGCACATGTATATTGTCCAATCTGCATACTCATAAATTGAAAACTTAGGCAAATCATGATACATACCAGAGGTATTATCCATGCTGAATGTGATTTTGAAAAGGAATGAGTTTTGAAAATTGTTTTTCAAGATCTGTTCAAATGACCACAAAGATTCTTCCTCAAGAATCGATGATACTCAAAGCCAGTGGTCTGTAGAACCTGGCTCTGATACCATTTGTAGGTCTCGAATGGGTTTTGTGAGGGCAGAAGTCTAGAGGGGAGGGGTGAATAGACTTCTGAAAACTTTTCGTGCAGATCAGGTGTGATTGCAAATTGCTTCGATCGAGTGCTTAAAAGTGAGTCAAGATGGATGATGTTCAATCTTCTTGAGGATCGAGGGCGATCGGTTTGATATTTGTCAGTTTAACTGAGAGTGCGGAAGCTTGTAAATACCTGTGTGAAAAACCAGTTTTATCAAATCAGATTCTCAAGTCAGTTTTCAATCAGCTGACTAAGGTGTCAACTCGACGATCGGTTGTTTTGTGCAGTGATGTTAACTTAGAATATGTATGCAATTTTAAGCTCAGTTGTGTGAATAGTGTAAAGCAATAAAGAGCAAGTAAATGCACACAAGATTTTATAGTGGTTCAGACGAAACCCGTCTTACTTCCACTCTTCCCTTAACACAGGGGCAACTTAACCTGCTTAACCGAACTTAACCGACTGGACTTAGTTTTATGTGTTAGTCCAACACTCAACAGATATTTATCGAGTTCACACTCAACCGATCCCATAAATCAGAAACTAGAATCCCTAGTCTGAAATCTTGCGGTAACAAACTTAACCTAACTTTGAGTTTGGGTAAAGCTTTGTTGTGGTTCCAACTGAAAATCTATCCTAGTGTTTAAGTAGCCAAATGCTAGAGGATAGGATTTCTTGCTAAGAACAAATGGGATGAACACTTAAGAATAATCTTCAAATACGGTGTTCTTCGAGCGGAGATTTTGCTATAGTTTTTGCTTCTTTTTCGGTGTCTCCGTATCTCTGTGTGTTCTTCAATTTGAAGATCGATCCCATTTTATAGACCTCGAAATCAAAGAGCCGTTGGAGAGTAATTTGAATTTCGGGCTATATTAGGTAGGTTGTGGGATATGATTGTGATGTGCTCCGAATATCGGCGTGGCCGTAGGCATGATTAGCGCCGTTTATGTCCGCAACATCGAATCCCGCATTGTCAACTCTTTTTGTACACGTGTCGCTTTCTCTTTGGCTTCGCGAGGCGGCACTTCAGTAATTGTCCATTAGACGATTGATATTCCTTTTGTAGAATATTCGTCTTGTCTGGTGTACATTTTTGGTTGATGCGGTGTGGTGACTTGATCGATAACGATCGATCCTACCTTTGTAGAGTCTTCTGATGCAGATTGTCTTAGCACAATTTGCAGACTCGGCTGATGTAGGTCTTCGGGTCTTTTGGTAGTCTTCGATCTTGGGTGACTCGAGCCTCGATGTCTTGATCATGCCGAGTCTTGAGGTTTATATCGAGTCTTGAGGTTTATCTGAGTCTTCGAGGTTCATCTGAGTCTTCAGGTTTATCTGAGTCTTCAGGCTTATCTGAGTCTTCAGGTTTATCTGAGTCTTCAGGTTCATCTGAGTCTTTAGTGTCTTCTGTCTTCACCTGATCATCTGACTTTTTGTCTTATGATTTGTTCTTAGCCTTCTGATCATCTGACCTTATCTGGTCATCTGATAACTTCGACCCGACCTATCTTTTACATCAGCTATCTATACATTTCAGCTGGTCATCTTAATTTGATTCTAAGTCATCAGTCAGCTAACAGGTCTGACTGGTCCTATTACAACCTGTTTTGGAACTTCCATCAAAACTAAAATATAGATTTCCCAACACTTAGGATTGAAAAGTAGGTGGTCGTACCCTACTCGCCTGATAAAGAGTCCACCAGACTACCTCTTTTACAAAAGATTCCCCTTCTAAACAAAAAGATAGATTCCATTGGATTTGAATTCCATTTCTCGTCCTTTTTTTTCCTTGTGATCTGATTGGACCTCATCACTCTTTCTATTACTTTCCGGTGGTCTTAGGTATGAACTATGTTCTTACTCTCACTTAGCTCTTGTGATGAGCAAAGCTTAGAGTCATAAGAAGAGAGAGAGCTATGCCTTATTGATGGTGAAGTAGACTAGTTTGCAGATGGAACCATCGGATGGATGAGTTCAAGACCACTTGGGTGTCGCGGGTCACCCTGGACCTTGGAAGCAGATAATATGTGTAGGTCCCGAACGGGTTTGTGAGGGCGTAAGTACAGAGGGGGGGGTGAATAGACTACGAAAACTTTTTTACAGATCGGTGTGATTGCGAGTTAGCTTCGATCAGAGTGCAAGTGAATCGGTTTGGGTCGATATCCAACATACTAATCTTTGAAAGGCAGATCGGTTGTATATCTATCGGTTTAAGCGTTGTGAGGAAGCTAAAAATTTTACCGTGTGAAAAACCGGTTTTAATAAATCGATTCCAAAGTCGGTCTTTCAACGGTTGACTAAAGTGTCAAACTTGATCGGATCGAAGCTTGGTGCTAAATGATCTTAACTTAGAATATGTATTTAAATTTTAATTAAGTTGTGTGATTGTGTAAAAACAGTTAATCAAAGCGGTAAATGCACACAAGATTTATAGTGGTTGGACAACGATCCTACGCCCACTCTTCCCTATCACAAGGGGCACCAACTAAACCAACTGGACTTAGATTATTGTGTTAGTCCAACACAGTACACCAACAGATATTTAAAGAGTTCTCACTCAACCGATCCCAGAAATCAGAACTAGAAACCCTAGTCTGAAATCTTGCTAAACAACTTAACCTAACTTTGGGTTTTGGGTAAGATTGTTTTTGTTCCAACTTTGAAATCTTTCTTAGTTTTTAAGTAGCCTATCAGCTAGATGAAAAGATTTACGTGCTAAGAACTATGGGATGAACACTTAGAAAATAATCTTCAAGTTTGTGTTCTTCGTGCGGAAATTTGATTATAACTTGAGCTTCTTGATAGTTTTCCGTGTCTTCACTCTGAAGAGTAATCCCATATTTATAGACCTCGAAATCAAAGAGCCGTTGGAGAGCAATTTGAATTTCCGGCTATATTTGGTAGACTTGCAGGATTGATGTGACGTGCTTCAGGAATGGCATGGCCGAAAGCGTGAATAGTGTCTTTTATAGCCATTTGAGAAAGCAAAGCACCAAATTCCATAATTGCCGGCTCCGATCATACGCCATTTTGTTCTTATTGGTTAACGTAAGCACTTTTTCGGTGTTGTTCTACCAACTAAGGTTGACATTCTTCTTGTTTGGATCATCGACGTATGATTTGGTGAAACATCGTTTTTCACAGTGAGTGACTTTGATCGATCTGGCAATCGATCTACCGATAGAAGTCTTCGGTGCGATTGTCTTAGCTTCAACTAGCAGACTCGGCTGATGTAGGTCTTCTCGTCTGATCTCCTAGAAGTCATTTGATCTTCAAGTCTTCTGAATTTGAACTTCATGACTTCAGCTGCGATATCTGACTTTATCAGATCGATCTGATCTTCGTCCTTCTCTTGCTATACGGCGCCCGTCGGATATCGGTTGTTCTTGAGTTCTTCAGATTCGACTTATACATATTGAGGTTCCCCCTCAATATGTGACCTATCTTCTACATCAGTTGTTCTATACAATAATTATCAAATGATATTCTTATAACTGGTAATAAAAACATCAGTCAGCTAACAGGTCTGACTGGTCCTATTACATGTGTTTTAGAACTTTCATCAAAACTCTAAATTTCCCAACAATTTCCCCCTTTTGATGAAACCAAAACACTTGAGAAACCAAACCACAGATTGATAAGTATAAAACAATAAAGAGCATATAATCAAGAAGACAATGAGATTTTGTCTTAGGATCGTAAAAATAAACTTTTCTTTCATTAGATTTATCGATTACATATTACATCGAAAAAGTTTGAGTTTAAAAACAAATTGATCCTAAATAGTCTTCGATTCTTCGATCTCCAGCTTGTATCCTTCGGCATTTCTCTTTGATCTTGAGGATGTTGAAAACCGTATAGCTTCCATTTAACATCATTGATCTCACGAGGATCGGTTATGCGGCGCTTTTTGCTTAGGATGTCAAAATAGAACCTTTGAAATGCGGTCATCAAATGAGCCATCCGCCTTCTTCGAGTAATACATCACGTCATACTCTTGGTGAGATATTTTTACATTGATTATTTTGTCCTCATTTTCCGGATACTTCAAGTAAAAAAACGGGTATTTGTTCTCCAACCGGTTGAGGAATTCTCGATCTGGAGATTCTTCTTGTGGAACAAGATCTAGAACAAAAAGCATCCGAAGCCATTCACTTCGATCTTATTCCATTCCTCAAACCTATCAAGATGCAAGTAGTTTTGGAATGATCTCATCAATTCTTGCCGGCAACCGAGGTTCCGATCCTGATTTTCCAACTTTTCCTTTCTTTGCCCTCGACCGTATTTTTTTTGGATCTTACGCCTCTGCCAATTTTTTACGCCTTCTTTCTTCTTCACTTATTCGGGCTTCTTCAAATCTGCTCTTTGGAGCGATTTCTCGGCCCGATTTCTTATCGGCCCAGATCTCGCTAGTTGTGCTTCTTGTGACTTTTAGTCCGAGTGGTCGGTACAAGTTGTGATGTCCCAAAGACCAAGTAGCTAACTTTCTTGCCTTTGACTTTTCCATCTTCTAAATTTCGTTAAGAAAAAAGATCGGATATGGTCTAGTCTTTGGCCATAGGATTCAACCGTTCGAATCGGGTCTTCGTTGTTTACGATAGGTTGGGTTGGTTTCTCAATTTGTCCTTCCCCCTTTTTGGTTTGATCAAAAAGAACTTTGAGGTGGGAAGTCAGAGATCCAAAGCTGACTGATATGGCCTTGTTAAGATCTTCAACAGATAACCCTTGAGCTTGAGCAGATAGACTTTGAATCTTCGAGATCAGCTCAGTCTTGACAGATTCCACGGCAGTAGAGAGGGTAAGAATTAGTTTGTCAAGTTTCTCTTCAGTCATTTCAAGCTTTTCAGTGACCATTAGAAGAGAAACTTGTTGTTGATCAACCTGGACTAGCTTGTCATCAACTGTCTTCTTAAATTCAGCAGTCAGGTTGGTCACAGTTTGAGAGAACTGATCTTTGATTGCCTCAATCTGGGAAATAGCCAATTCCCGTTGATCCGTTATTTCTTTGAGGCCAATCTGCCTCTGATCAGCTATTGTGTTGCTAAGTTGATTAGCCAACACTCCCTCAACTTCTTCTTTCAGGAGATCTTTAAAACACGATCTGATCTCCTGAAGTTGATCAGCGGTGATGTGAGTTGTAGGAATATTTTGCGTCACCTGATCTTTTTGGTTGTTTGCGCGCCTCGGTGGTTGGTCATGAACTCAGAGCACCGGTTCCACTATCATCGGCGGCTCCCCACATCCTTCATAGGAACATCTTACGTAGGAGTTTCTTGTGCAGCTCCGATTCACCTTGTTCGATCATTCCCGGCTTTCGTGGATCGAGCTTTGATCGATTGGCCAGTTATCGCTCACCGGTGGTGATCCTACTTGAGCGCATTCCTTCATGTCGAAATCAAAATCTGCGAATTCATCAAGCCACCTCCCATCTGTTCTATAATGATCATAAAATCTGAGAAGCTCTTTAAGCGGAGATCTTTCCAGGTGAGGATCTCCATTACTTCCTCTCGAATAACAGGATGGGCTACCAACTCTGGATACATCTCATCAATATCGCGTTCAATTTGCATTCTGACCATTTTCCGGTGATGGTCTTGGATGATCTGGACTCGAGAATTATTTGTTCGGATCGACCAGATTCGGTTGATGAGATGTAGAGGGTTCCGTGGTTATACGAGTAGGTGGAAGTTGGGTGATTAATTTGAATCTGCAGAGGTTGTTGTAGAAGCCAAATACGTCCGACTCTGCGGCGGTGATCTTTACCGTTGTGAACCGATGAACTTTCGAGGTTAGCGGGCGGTGAAGGAGAAGGAGAAATATGCTCGGCGGCCGAAGTCGAGTGGTGAATCAACTTCGAGATTGAGGAGAAGGAGATCGTTCGTTTCTTGCTCTTCCCTCGAGAATGTTACAGCGAGCTCTCAACTTGAGAAGCTTCACTGTCGATTTTCGGCTGATTTCGTGGGCGATCGAGGTTGCTCGCACTTCTTCTTCATCTTTTCGTCTTCGTAAAAGCGAGTCATGGTGGCCTGTTTTTCCTTCTTGACCTCTTCTCCCGAGCCTTTACCAGTTTTCTCTTCTTCTTTTTGGGGAGCATCCGTGCGAGCGCGGTCGCCTCCTTGTTCTTTCCTTTTCTTCACCTTTGGAGGGTGGGATCGTATCATCATCAAATGACCCATATATGGCGAGATGTGGTTGTGAGGAAGGCCTTGTAGGACTTGATCCGTTCGATCCCATTCGGCATTTGGCATTTTGTCCTTCAAAATAAGCGCAACCTTGTTGAGATTGGCGATTCTCTTCTTCGGATAGACTTGCCTCGATCATTAACTCCAAATTTTTTCATGTTCTTGGAGGCGGTGGCCCGAGGAAGCCATGCCAATTGATATTCTTGGCTTCATCGATTATAGCGACCATCTTTGTACATTTTTACGGATGTTAAAGCATGGTTGAACGAAATACCCATGATCGTTTTTTGGCGGTATGTCAAACAACGGTCGTATTTCCTTTTTAACATAGGTCTGCAAAAACCTGCGGTCGGTGTTTGTCGGCCCTCTACGAAGAGTTCATTTACGATCATTTCATCTTCATTCTCTCTCAGTAGGAGCGGGAGAGATTCTTCCTTTGGGCAAGTGAGCATGGCCGAGTTATGTCGACATTTGAAAATCGATCTCCTCTCCGTTAATCGAAGAAATGGATTCATCTCGAGATTGTCCGTATCCACTTTCAAATTTCTTAAGAATTCAATTGCTTCATCTTTGCATTGATGGATTGCGAGCAAAGACTTGTATTTTTCAAGACCTCCTTCTTCGAGAATTTGTTCAACTTCCATTGATTCGGATCTGCGTAACACCAAAACTTTACAAATTTGTCATCGACAATTTTATTGCCAGATCATAGTTGCACATAATCTTTCCCATTCCGTGAGTGGCCATCTACAACAAGATAGACTCGATTAAAATTGTGCATAATCATAAAGATATCATGTATTGATTATCAGACCTATTCTCAGGCCTAGTAATCGATAAATACATACGGATACCAAGAAATGATAAGGCATATCACGGGGATAACATATATAGACATAATCTATGTGATCAAAGGATTTTGGAAAAGAAATTCATCAAATAACCAGAATTTACCAGATTCGCATTTTTTGAGGAAAATAAGTTTGAATCGCAAGAAAACACTTTGAATCACGTAAAAGTAATTTTGAGTTTTCAGAGAATAAATCGCAAAGATTTTGAGAAGAAGAATACCTGGTAGGGTTTTGATGAAACTTATAAGATGGAGGAGGGAAAATCGAGATTAGAAGATCAACCGTTTGAAAAGGTTAAACAATCCAGATTGAGCGGTTTTGATCGTGTGGTCAGGAAAAGCACGTACGATTGCCTTTTGGATTTAAAAGCACATTTTGTGGCAATTAATACAAATACCCCACGTCCGCATTAAATATTTTGCAGGATATACGTCACAAAAAGTAGTGTGTACAAGAAAGGCAAATATTATCGATAATATCGGAAAAGTAAGCGATAAACAAGGAAAAGAATCGTGATACGGTTGGTCGATATTGTGTCAATCAATACCACTCGTAGATGTTGATTCCACTTGTTGATCTTAGTTTTTTTGCCTAATCCTTATAATTTCCCTAAACCGTCCTTTTCAACCGATCCGCTTCACTAAGCGTCGATTTTCCTTTTTTTCGATCCTCTCCGGTGGGATTGAAGTTCCCCCTTCAACTGTTATTTTGATTTCTTATTGACCGATATATTCGATTTGTTGAGGTATCATACTCAATTGATCTTCCTCATCTGATCAGTCTCTTTTCTAATCGATTTGAGTTGACTTAATCTGATTCTACTCGACCAAGCCAATTCTTGGGATAAGTGTTACCGCCAAAACTTAGTTCTTGAAAAATTGAATAGTAGTCTCGATTCCCTAAAGTCGGCACATTTTGACATTTGTAATAATAGTCCGGATACTTTGTCTTTGTCAAATCACCGTAAATTTATCCATTATCGATCGGGCGTGTTTCCTACATCATTTGTCCTTCTAATGGTGCAAATTTCTAAAAGGCTTTGAGAAATCAAATTTGCATTGCACCCTTGCTTGGCCTCTATAAATTGGACCAATGATTTACACAACATAACCCATTCACCATACTTATCTTCTTTGTAAATCATGTATTCGGTGAACCCTTATTTAAGGTGAAACTTCCCAAGAAAAAAACCTTTACCCTTTTTTCAATGATTTCAAATTTTCTCAAATCAACCTGTGTGTCCTTTATTACTGCTTTTCGTCGTCATCAAAGATTACACATACAATTATTGCAAGCTTTTCTACCACCGAGGTGGCGGATGCTATCTCAACCGAGAAGACACTTCTCCTAACCGTATGCACCTTGTGTGTCTATCGAGATGACGAATTAGCATCAACGGATTCTCACCGATATAAAACATGAGTTTGATATACGATCTTGATCGACAACAACCCATCTTCAGATATCAACTTATTTTTTCATGTGACACATGTGGCCATGTGATCTTTGGATCACTTTCTTGGCACTTGTGTCCCATTTAATGTTGGAGAGCCCATTGATTTCTGTGTCAGGGGGCTCGCTTAGAAATCCTTTTCAACGCCGCTCTCGCTACTAACTCAGGAAGCTCGAGGGTGGCTTTAGGATTATTTCAAAGCCTTCATACCCCTATTAAGTGGGGGAAAATGGGAGCATCAGATTTTAAAATCTCTCTCTCCCCCCTTCTAGGGTTAGTGTAGGTCCCGAATCGGTTTTTGTGAGGCGAAGTCAGAGGAGGGTGAATAGACCCGAAAACTTTTAAATGCAAGATCGTGTGATAGCAACTTTGTCTTTATCGAGTGAAAGTGAATCCTATTCAGATCGATAACTAACTTCTTCGATGCTTTCAGAAGTGATCAGTTTCGTAACTATCATTTTTAACCGATGTGCGGAAGCTTAAGTTTTACCCGTGTGAAAAACCAAATTTTGTATAAATCGATTCAAAGTTGGTATTTTAATCAGTTGACAAAATTGTTGGTGTTCGACGATCGGAAGCTTGGTTTAATCGATCTTAACTTAGAATATGTATGCTTTTTTAAAGTTGTGCAATGAGAAACAGGTTAATCAAAAGCAAAAAAGGCACAAGATTTATAGTGGATTTGGACAAACCAGGTCTACGTCCACTCTTTCCTGAAACGAGGGCACCAACTTAACCAACTTAACCGATTGGACTTAGTTTTGTGTGTTAGTCAACACAAAGACACCAACAGATGTTTTAAGAGTTCTCACTCAACCGAGTAAATCAAGATTAGAAACCCTAGATCGAAATCTTCTTTAAACAACTTATCCTAACTGGGGTTTGGGTAAGATTGTTTTAGTTCAACTATGAAATCTTTTCTTGTGTATAAGCGACTAATGCCTAGATGAAAAGATTTCTATGCTAAGAACTTATGGGATGAACACTATATAGAATAAGCTTCTTGTTTGTGTTCTTCGTACGGAACTGAGTATTTTTGTTTTGTCAAGCTTTTCAGATATTTTCCGTCTCTTCACCAAAGTGTGATCCCATATTTATAGACCTTGAAATCAAAGAGCCGTTGGAGAGCAATTTGAATTTCAGGATATTTTTGGTGAACTTGCGAGGCTTGATGTGACGTGCTTTTGAACGGCATGGCCGAAAAGCGTGAATATGTATTTGTAGCCGTTGAGAGAGCATCATCGAATCCATGATATCAACTCCGATTCATACGTGTCTCTTCCTTATTGGATGGAAGACTTACTTTTGCAGTGTTGTTCTTCCAACTAAGGTTGACATTCTTCTGTTCAAAGATCATCGACGATGATCAAGTGAAACATCGATTTTCACTTAGTGGTGACTTCGATCAGTCAGATCATCGATCTACTTGATAAAGTCTTCGCTACCGCTCGATTGACTTTCACCTCGCAGATCTCGACCGATTGAGGTCTTCCGTCCGATCTTTCCGAAGTTTTCGATCTTCGAGTATTCTAAGTTTGAACTTCATGACTTCAAATTGAGTTATCTCGACTAGATCGGATCGTCGATCTTCCGCTCGGTTTTTGCATTCATTTGGCATCTGATATCAAAAGCCTTCGAATCTCCAGATCGACCTATACATATTGAGTTCCCCCTCAATATGTGACCTATCTATTATATCGGTTGTTCTATACAATCATTATCAATCGGTCTCCTATAGCGTAATATAAACATCGATTAATTAACAGTCCGACCGTCCTATTACATGTGTTTTTGGAACTTTCATCAAAACTAAATTTCCCAAATTAGGTTTAGGGTTTAGGGTTTATGACTTATGTCGACCTCCGGGTCCTTTTGTACTTGTAACTTGTAATGTAAATCGACCTTGGTCTTTATCAATGAAAATTTCTATTATTCCATTGTTGTGTAAATTTCACATTTTCTTATGCGATGTAAGCTTTAATCTTGTGAACCTTGCTTGTTGAATATCGGCTTAATCGACTTACAAAGTATGAAATAACCAAACCGATTTAATCGATAATCCTTTAATCGATCAGGTTCCTTTAATCGATCGCGCTTCTCATATAGGTTCCTTGATCGATCTTCCGATCGATTGAGATATTAAACTCAATGATTCTCTTAACTTTCGTTAGTCTCTTAACCAAATTGGGGTTCTCGAGATCGATCCATCAAACATTTTAGGTGCTTTTTCTCCAAGATCCGGAAGCACTAGCTTATCAGATAATTCTCTGAATCGATCTCGGTAGTGGCTTGGTTAGAATATCTTCTTTACGTCAAGATGAATCTTTTCCATTACGATATTCTTTCTTTTCAACATGATCTCTTATAAAATGGTGTCCGACATCCACATGCTTGCATCTTGTATGTAGAACAGGATTTTGAGTGATTGCAATAAGATTATTAGAACACAGAAATATAGGTACATTCTAGCTACAATGTTATAATCCCTTCTAGCCGACTAAGCCAAAGCGGGTTAGGATTAACAATTGACTTTCTATGACCATATATATTCTCCTTCAAGAGTAGATGTCGAATCGAAATTCCTTCTTTGAAAACCACGAGATCGTTTTTACTTCCTAAAACCCACATGTTCACGAGGTTGACTTCGTCAATTTTGCAACCTCCATAATCGAATTAGAATACCCACTAAGTTTAGATTATCATCTCGATGGGTAAAATAAACCAAGGTTTATTGTCTCCTTCGGATATTTTAAGAATCCGCTTAAGTCTTTAGGTGACTTTTGCATTGATTTGGTTCGAAATCCGCACATACACCTACCGCAAAAGTGATATCCGGTTGGCGGTAAAAGGTATAGTAAAGATCCAATGAGAGCCCTATATCTTTTTACGATTTGTTTTCGACCATCCTCATACGGATCCATCTTGAATCGGTCAACATAGGAATTTCGCTTCCTTACGGGTTTTGAACTCCAAACTTAGCCAAGAAACTCCTAGTGTACTTTTGCTTGGTAGATGAATCCCTTATGCACTTTGTTTAACTTGTAGACCCAGAAAGTAACTCATCTGACCCATCATGGACATCTCGAACTTCCCTTGCATCAGCTTGCTGAATCTTTCACATAGACTCTTGTTAGGAGATCCGAAGATGATGTCGTCCACATAAATCTGAACCATCAGAATATCTTCTCCATCTTCTATTCTGAATAAGGTTCTATCCACTATTCCTTTAGTGAAACCACTGTCTATCAAGAACTGAGAGAGTGTATCATACCAAGCTCGAGGAGCTTGTTTCAGGCCATAAAGAGCTTTTCTTAAACGGTACACTTGGTTGCCCTTTTCAAAGCCTGGAGGTTGTTCTACATAAACTTCCTCTGCTAGTACCCCGTTTAAGAATGCACTCTTTACGTCCATCTGATACACAGTGAACCCTCTGTTGGAAGCATATGCCAGAAACAGCCGAATGGCTTCTAGGCGAGCGACTGGTGCAAAGGTCTCATCATAATCAATTCCTTCTGATTGTGAATACCCCTTAGCAAAGAGTCTTGCCTTATTCCTGGTTATGACATTTTTCTCATCTCTCTTGTTCTTGAATACCACTTTGTGCCAATTACGCCTTGATGAGTTGGTTCATCACTTTGATTTCCCAAACTTGATTTCTCTTAACTGCTTTCGGCTTCCTCCCGCATGGCTAGAATCCACTTGCGTCTTGTAGAGCTTCCCTCTATTGTTGTTGGTTCCTTCATAGACAGCCAGACAACAAAGACAATACATGGCACTTTCATGTCGATGTCTAGTTTTAACTCTATCGGATGGGTCTCCGATGATCGATCGGTTGGATGGTGGTTATCCAGTCCTTACAATTACGATTTGCGTCCGGTTTGGAGAACATCATCCATTTTCGATAATAGTTCATTACTAGAGATTGGGGTGGTGCAGGAGTTATGATCCACTTGATAAGAACATGTCTCACCGATATTGGACTCATCATGTCGATGTCCGTTAGGTGGGAACTTCAGTGTTCCCCCGAACCCGATTGGTTCACTTGATCCGCCTCTCATTGTACCGGCTTCTTCATCGACAGCTTTTTTAGTACCTCAGGATCCGATTGACTGGTGAATCACTAGATGGAATGTATCTTGTTATGAGTTCTCGATCCTTTTTCCTTGATCATTAGTCGATCCATTTTCGTGCATCAGTCTTTGGTTGATCCCTTTCTTGTTCCGAGGCATATTTCTCTTGTTCGAAGATGTTTCATCAAAGACTACATGGGTGTTTCTTCCACAACTAGGGTTCGGCCTTTGTAAACCCCTGAAAGCCTTCTAGATGAGGAATATCCTAAGAATATACCCTCATCCGACTTGGCCTCAAAAGTCTTCAACCCGACTCTTCCCATTGTTGTGTATGAAACACTTACACCCAAAAATATGGAAGTAAGAAACACGAGGTTTTACGCCTTCCACGATTCATAGGGTGTTTTGTAGTGAGCCTTAGTTAGAAGACATCTGCTCGAGTGTGGCATGCAAAGATTGATAACTTCGCCCCGTAAACGGCTTGGTATTGCATGTTCGGTTAACATAGTGCGGCAAATTTTTTTGAGTGTTCTGCTTTCTCCGTTCGCTACTCCATTCTCAGGCGTTCTTGCGGTGATGTCTCATGTCAGTATACCAAACTTAGTGCAAAAAATCAAGAATAAAAGAGTTTAAATTGCGTACCTTTATCTCGATCCGATTTTTACTACACCTAATCACCCTTTTCATTTTGTAATCTCTTGAGCAAATTTCGGGTATCTTTGTTGTCGCCTCATTCTTCTTATGTAAGAATACAACCCTGTAAACTTGGAATAATCATCCACGATTACGGAGTATATTTGTGTCCATTTGAGACCGACCGGTGTAATCGGTCCAAATAAGTCCATATGAAGCATTTTGCAATACTCTGCTTTGGATGCCGGTCCCGTGGATTTCCTTGAATGAGGCTTTAACTTTTTTTTTCCTTCACATGCGACACATGTCCGATCCTTAGAGAATACCTCATTCGAAGTCCTTCCACTAAAGACATCTTTATCTTGTTAAGAGTTTTAAAGTTCGGATGACTCATTCTTTTGTGCTAGAGCCAATCGCTACTTTTGGAACTCTTAACAATCGTGCATGCATTTCTTGGGCAAATCATTCTTCGGAATGGTAGATCGTCCCTTTCCTTGAACCGATTAGCAAGATTTGTTGAGTGACTAGATTTTTTGATAGTGCATTGATCGCCGAGAACTCAATGATTGAATCGGGTTGTCGCAGGATTGTGAAATCGATAACAAGTTATGCTTTAAACCTTCGACATACGAGACTCCAAGAATTCAGACATCATCATTCTCTAAGGCTCGAATCCTTTGGTAAAACCAAAGTTATCATCACCGAAGAGTACACGCGGGCCTTTTTGTTCTATGTAAGAGCTAAGGAGATGTTTGCTTCCAGTCATTTGCCTTGAGCATCCACTATCGATGTACCAGATAGTTGCTTGTACACCTCCTTTGTTGGCCAGACCCACGCGAACCTGCAACCAAATCAGGCTTTAGGTACCCCTTTTGGATTGGGTCCTGAGGGTTAGGGTTGGTTTTGGGGATCCATACAAACAGGCACTTCTATTGTAGTTAGAGGAAAGGCCGTGATTTGTCTCCCATACATATCAACATAATCATACGTCTCTTTATATGCTTTCTGATTAGTATGATTATTCGTGTGAGCCTTGGGTAACTTAGAAGACTTAGAATTTTTCTTTATATTTTGTCTTCTTTTAACCCAGTGGGGCTCAGGTGCAGCAGCCCTAGGTTTCTGATTATAAGGGTAGGTACGACTGCTACCATCAAAAGATTCATATCTTTTTTTGGCATAGGTGGTTTTTCGATTTACCTATAGCTTGCTTATTAGGCAGCTGACCTTGATTGGGTCTCAGATTAGATTTCCCTTTGACAGGTTGTCTTTTCTGATACCTAATCTATTGATCAGGTTGAGGTCTCTTCAGAAGAACTGGGTTCTTCTGTTGATTCCTCTACCGATGCTTTACCGATTGGGGTCCATTGCCTGTTTCTTCGATTAGGCACCGCCATTTTACTTGCTCAATGTGTCTTTTTCCCTTATCGGATATAAGTTTAGCTTTTAGTGTATCTTTGTCAGAAACTCGTTTGATTACACCTTTTTGAAGTGAATCAAATGGGGCTTTTGAGGATGTAGAAGGGTTCTCATACTCAATTCCCTTCTTGTTAGTCGGTGTTCGAAAATAGGCGTTCATATCTTAAACGGTTTTAGATGACTTTGTGAAAACCTCTATTTTCTTGCTAAACTATCCTCGATGATTTTAGACTCTCATGTAGTCGGAATAGCTCATCAAATTTAGCTTGAAGGATTTTGAAATCATCGAACTTTGTTGTTTGTTGATTGCTAATCGATCTTTGATCTGCTTCTTTCCGATCGAGAAGATTTAACTTTCGAGAATGTTAAGTTCCTCGTTACCTTCGAGAAGTTTCAAGCAGATTTCGATTCAAGAGCTTTTTACTAAGAGCGTTCTCTTCAAATGGTGATTATTTCGATCCTTATTTTATCATTCTCGGCTTCCACTATAGTATAAGTGTCTCTCTTGATTAGAAAGATCATCAAGTAATTGTTTCAGAGTAGAGTCGCAGGTCAATCTCTCCAAAGGTTGTGCTAATAATAGCGGTGGAAGCGGACATGAAGGTTTGGAGGTTACCTCCAGCATTGGTCCTCGCCATCGTGATGAATTTCATAAATCATCAAAGAGAATATCAGATCTTCATTCTCATGGAAGTCAACAACACTGCTTATCAGACAGAAGTCTTCTACAGATGAGTACCCATAATCCTTAGAGGGCAGATAGGAATCATCAATTCCAGATGTGTCGGTGATGGGGCTTTCTGTCTCTATAACGTTGCTCTCTTCGTTCCGCTTTTCTTCTCTTTCTTTTGGAGTCGTCTGGGCAAACATGTCTTTTGTAGTGACTGGTTTTCTCCTGATTGAAACACGCTCCACGATCCACGGAACCTTTTCTCCCAGGTGAGTCATTCCGTCTGTAGAATCTATCAGGTGACTTCCCTTTCTGATAGTAATCTGAACTCCTTCTGTCAGATCTGTTATCTCTTCTCTCATCAGTCAGATTATCTCTTTTCTTTTCTTCTCTTGTGATCTCTTGATCATCGATCTCGTTCTTTTCGAGATCTGTCGGTGATCTCCTATCTCTTCCCTCGCTATGTTGATAATCTTTATAGAATCTGCGATACTTACCAAGTTGAATGTTTGATTTTCAAGTTTCCAAAGCGAGCGATCTGTTTCTACGACTTATTATGTTTCCAACAAAGTTCGGTGGCCTTCGATCTGCATCTTTGGTTGCTTTTAAACGCAGAATCGATTTAGATGTTGAGGCTTCAAAGAGGTCTCTAAATCTTCATCTCGCTTGTCCTCTTTCGATTAAAGTCGAACTCGTGAGCTTTAAGGCTTAGGAACAAGCTACTTGGCTTCATCTTTGAAATGTCTTGGCAATCCTTGATTAATGTGACTTTCATGTCCCATTTCTTAGTGAGAGATCTTAAGATCTTGTAGTTGATATCTTTATCGACATCTCTCTACCAAGTTCTCGTGAGTTTATTTACTAACATAGTAATCCTTCCATCGAGCTCGTTGATGGTCTCGTTGGGCAGCATCTTTAGTTTTTCGAACTTCACTAGTTCGGCTTGTAGTCGGTTGTCTTTGATCTGATCATTTCCTTCCATATCTCAGCTAGAGTATCCCACATTGCTTTGCAGATTTTGAGATATTTTATCTTCTCCTTGGTGACTTTATCCATCGTCTTCATGATTATATGCTGGCGATTGTATTCAGAGTATCTGACTTTCTTTCATCCGCATCCATCAATTTTGGGCTTTTTTCGCACAAGACTTTCGCGGCAAAACCGGATCTCCTCCAATCGCCGGGGTTGTCGCGTGATATATGATGATGGGTCCTCTTTTTCAATGACTTCCATCATTCTACGCCATGCTTATCGATCCTAGATGGTTGCACATATATATGGCCCAATGCATCCTCATCAATTGAGAACTTGCAAATCATGATACATACCAGAGGTATTATCCATGCTGAGTGATTTTGGAAAAAACGAATGAGTTTTAAAAATGGTTTTTCAAGATCTGTTCAAATGACCACAAAGATTCTTCCTCAAGAATCGATGATACTCAAAGCCGTTGGTCCAGAGAACCACCGCTTCTCCGATACCACTTGTAGGTCCCGAACGGTTTTTGTGACGGCGTAAGTCTAGAGGGAGGGGTGAATAGACTTATCAAAACTTTTTTATGCAGATCGGGTGTGATTGCGATTAGCCTGATCGAGTGCAAGTGAATCAGTTTGATCGATATCCAACTTACTAATCGCTCAAGGCGATCGATTCGGTATCTATCGGTTTAACGATTGTGCGGAAGCTAAAATTTTACCGTGTGAAAAACCGGTTTTAATAAATCGATTCCAAAGTCGGTCTTTCAACCATTGACTAAAGTGTCAAACTTGATCGGATCGTAAGCTTGGTGCTAATGTGATCTTAACTTAGAATATGTATGCAACTTTAATTAAGTTGTGTGATTGTAAAAACGGTTAATCAAAGGTAAATGCACACAAGATTTATAGTGGTTCTGGGAAAACCCACCACGTCCACTCTTCCCTATCACAAGGTACCTAACTAAACCAATCGAACTTAGATTATTGTGTTAGTCCAAACAAAGACACCAACAGATATTTAAAGAGTTCTCACTCAACCGATCCCGTAAATCAAAACTAGAAACCCTAATGCGAATCTTGCTAAACAACTTAACCTAACTTTGGGTTTTGGGTAAGATTGTTTTTTGTTCCAACTTTGAAATCTTTCCTAGTTTTTTAAGTAGCCTATCATTTAGATGAAAAGATTTATGTGCTAAGAACTATGGGATGAACACTTAGAAAATAATCTTCAAGTTTGTGTTCTTGATGCGGAAATTTGATTATAGCTTGAGCTTCTTGATAGTTTCCTTGTCTTCACTATGAAGAGTAATCCCATATTTATAGACCTCAAATCAAAGAGCCGTTGGAGAGCAATTTGAATTTCCGCCATATTTGGTAGACTTGCAGGATTGATGTGGCGTCTTGGGAATGGCATGGCCGAAAGCGTGAATAGTGTCTTTATAGCCGCTTGAGAAAGCAAACCAAATCCAGAATTGCAAACTCCGATCATACGTGTCTTGTTCTTATTGGTTAATAGAAGCACTTTTCAGTGTTGTTCTACCAACTAAGGTTGACATTCTTCTTGTTCAGATCATCGACGTATGATTTGGTGAAACATCAGTTTTCACTGGTGTGACACACGTCGATCCACAATGATCGATCTACTGATAGAGTCTTCGGTGCCGGTTGTCTTAGCTTCAACTAGCAGACTCTACCGATGTAGGTCTTCTAGTCGATCTCCTGAAGTCATCGATCTTCAAGTCTTCGAATTTGAACTTCATGACCTGCTGCGATATCGACTTTATCGAATCGTCGATCTTACGTCCTTCTCTTTGCATACGGCCCTTCGGATATCAGTTGTTCTTGATTCTTGAGATCGACCTATACATATTGAGATTCCCTCAATATGTGACCTATCTTCTACATCGATTTGCTCTATCTGATAATAATCTCTTGGTATTCTTATAATGGTAATAAAAACATCGATCATTCTTGGTCTGGGACCGGTCCTATTACATGTGTTTTAGAACTTTCATCAAAACTCTAAATTTCCCAACAATATGCATAAATATCATTTCCGGCCTTATTCCTAGCTACTGGCTTTTTCTATAGAGAGGTCGAATCAAGAGATGTGGGTATAGAGAGTGAGGGTATGCCAACAAGACGGAGAAGAGGGAAGGGAGCTAAACAGATGATCCAGATTACATATTCTATAAAAGAAAGGCACAAAAGAACTCCCTTAGGGACGGTCCCAATAGTATTTAATACCCTTTCGAATGCACCACTTTAAGAATAAATTGACTATATAAGGAAATCAGTAAGGTCTTTAAGGTAATAAAGTCTAGTGATATGCTTAACACATAGAATTAAGTAGTGAAGGTGAATCGGAAGTTCTAAGAGATGAAGAAATGGAAGAAGAGTCGACTTGCATTATGTATCGTTGCTTTACCACTCTCTTCCACTCTTGTCGAATTCACCCCTCGGATAGGCTTTGGAGCGGTGAAACCTTTGTTCAAAGTAGGGGCGTGGGGAAAAAAAGAAAGAGTTGGGGCGGTGGCATAACCGGGGATCCGGTTGAGTTCTTTTTGTAGTACCTCCAATCAACCCGCTCGAATCGTTTTCCCTTTTTTGGTTGTTGCTGCTTAATGTAGTCTCTAAATGAAAGTGTGTATGCCAAGCCTTCTATTCTCCTCCTTTATCATGTGCCCCTCTTTCCCGGAACTTCTTTCCTCCTTATTGGAATAAGCTCTCCATTGCTAGCAAGTGAAACCGCTAAACCAAATTACGCTTTGTGCCCTTCTTCCTACCCGCCCTCTTTTACGGCGGGGATAATCGTTCAAAAGTTCCCCCTTTATGCGAGGATAAGCAAAGACGCACCTTATCTTGTGATGCTCGTTTTTCTTCTTGGAAGCTCTCTCAATCTACCTTGGAAAATGAATGGAATGTTGAGCATCGTCTCTTCCCTATTTCCTACAAATCCACCTAGGATCAAGATTGGAATCGCATTCTTACACCCTCGACGAGGAAACCACCGGACTTCTCCTAATGGCATATAGAAAGCGTGGTAGAGGAGGTTAGCTCAGGGAAGGAAGCTAAGCGAGAGCGAGAGCTAAGTAAGGGCAAGCTACAACAAACACAAAGGAAAGGTCCGCTTCGGGATCATTTTAATAATGTGAAGATCTGAAGAAAGCAAGCGCCTAAAGCGAATCCTATTCGTTAATCGGATCTCCTACCTCCACTTTTAGGGAAGGTTGGTTAGTTCTATCGAAGCGAGGGTTAGGTTATCAAAGTTTGAACAAACAAAGGGAATTCTCAAAGACTATTCAATTTGTAGCGTCAAGCGTCGATATTGACTTCAAGGAGACATCATAGATGGAACGAAAAAAGCGAGGTTTCTATTTAATAAAAGGTAGCGTAGCGGTTCAAAATGTTGATTGGGGAGAGATCTATAGTATCAAAGGGACCAATCCCTATATTCCAATCTAATGAAATGTGGTTGGTCCATACGCTCATAAATAGGGGCCCCTTCACCTCGTACCACTCTCCTACTGTAGCTTCGTGTTTCATTGAATGAATCAAGGATCTTACAAGATCATAAAAAGAAGAGGGATCATCAATGCTTTGACGCGAGTAGGATTTCATCTCGGTTTCAGAGTCAGAAGGATCGCTCCTTCATTAACATTCAATGAGACGCAGCTCATACATGGACATAGATAAAACCACAAACTTTTAAGAAGAAGGATGCTAAAATTGAGTTTGAGTCTCACATCATGGAATTTACCAAGATATGAATGCCAGGGTTCAATGGGTATGGAAAGCCTCCGACTATAAAGTCCGGAATGGAGAGACCAAGAGAAGTAGGAAATTAAAAAGTTAAAAAAGTGCTTGCTTTCTCGATAGTCGTCTTGGTATTGGATCCATTTCTTTCTATGAATATGAATTTGATTCTATTCGTTTTTCTTTATTCTTAATAGAACCCCCCACCGAAACATTCTTAAGACCCCCAAGCCCTCTCGAATGAGTTCTACTATAGAAACTTTCAACGAGAGACCGGGGACAAATCTTTCACCAATCGAGAAGTGAAAAAGTCGTGACTAGATAAATCTCAAGACGGATGCGACGGGGAAGAAGTGGCATTTGAAAGTGTTCTTGACTTAACATTTAGGTTTCGGCATAAGAAAGCTTACCTTTGTTTTTTCGCGACTTAGCACAAACGCGTGCCATTGGTAATGATTTTACTATGGTGCCACAAATTCGCAAGTCGATCCTAAGTAATCGTTGTTGTTCATTGGATTAGGAGGAACTACGTCATTAGGATCGGGGAATTGTCGCTATTCTTCCTGAATAGCCTGGATTCTCCGTCGAGAGTAATTTTGAAAGTCTTTTCCTAAACTCTTCCGATGAATATGAGAAAGCCTATAAAACAACGAGCTACTATCATTTCTTCATTATAGATTGAGATCTTCTTGAACTTAATGCACAAATAGATAGAATAGCAAAGAAATAGCATCTTTCTAGCTGCGATATTCGTGGATCAAGATCTCATTTAGAAAACCTTCTCTATCTTTTCAAAGAATCGAGCGGGGAAGTGGTTTAGGAAAGGACTTTGGAATCGGATGTGCTGCCAAATGTGAAAGGCCCCGACCTCGCCGGCCTTCAAAAAAAGAAAAGAAGAAAACGAAAGGAGAAATTAGTATTTTTTGTAACTCTCTAGAGTCATGTTTAACCTTGAATGATATTAATAGATTTCTATAAAAGAATAGTCCCTCGGACTCGAAAGTAATAACGAAAATGGTTAACCCAATAGTAGATTCGCACCGCCATAATTGAAACCAATGAAGCAAATGATTGACCCATCATATCATCCAAGAAAACGGAAAATACCAAAAAGTTTGAATTCACGTACTAATAACATTGATTCAATTGGCATTGACATAATAGGAATATTTCGGTCTATTAGGAGGATTCCCGAATACGAAATAGAGATGATCATAGAAAATGTAAAATATTTAATAGGATCCGTGGGTCGAACGTAGAATGGTTGAAAAAATTCAAATGTTATAACCGGTATGTTGGGAAGGTCAGTCCCTTACAATGAAAGGGAATCGTTAGTTCCTTACCCTTCCGAAAAGTGGAGATCATTGAGTTGGTTGGTACCTCATACGGGAGTTCTCTTCGTTTAAGTCCGCTTATTTTCTTTTCCAATTCAATCATTTCTTTCCATTCAAACTTCATCTCTTTAACTCATCCCGATTGTTGCTCCCCGTAAATAAGTTTCAAATCTCGAAGGAAAAGAAGGCCGCCACTCACTTGCCATCCACACTCAAACCCCGTCAACAAACAAATAAGAACATTAGGTTAGCTAGACACTCACGGAACACTAACTTAAACCCGGTGACCGATAGTGCAAAATGAAAACCAATGCAAGGCAAGAACCGATTATCTAAGACGCGAGGTTGCTCGCTAATAGACCTGCCTTTTGAACAAAACAATTAGAATCCTTGCACACTTTGAAATATGAGAGCTCTTTGTATACTTTTCTTAAGAGGCTTTTTTTGTGATTCGATTAGGGACGGGTGCTTTTTTTTTCATATTTTTGTCTTTGCCCATAAGAAGAAAAGTAGGTGGTCAAGTAGCCTTTTTGGTGCATAAGATAAGCCGGAGGGCTTCTCGCCCCAATCATTCTATTTTTTTTTGGAGTCCTTTCCTTTGAAAGCTTCTTTAATTGAATTCAAAGATCGATATTTGTGAAGCATCTTTGTCTTATTACGATCACGATGAAAATAGCAGTTATCTTCCTTTAACTCAATATATAGAGAAAAGAGGCCGATGCCAAGAATACTTCCCAAAGTAGCTTTTCTTAAGGTGGTTCGTCTTACCAAGAAAGAAAGTCCAAAAGGAATGGGATATTTTGCACAAGAGATCGATTTGGCGAGATGCGATCCAAAATATGAGACCGATGCCAAGCTTTCTAATAATAATGTCGAATAGAAGAACATGGAAGTAATGAGAAAAGATCACATAAGCGTGAAATTGAAAGAAAAAGAAAGGAAGATTTCGCAGAGAGAGAAAGATCCTCGAAAGATGATCCTAAGAAAACCACTTTTAAACCGCAAACCCAAGAAGAAGAAAGTAAGAAGCCAAAGGAACCAGATGGATAAGAAGAAAAATGAAAGATAGGAAGCAATTAGATTGTTCCACTCCAACCCGAGACGGAGAAGGCTTTCACTACATAAATATAGACTCTTGCCGGGAATATCGCTTTTATATGCCCGATTCTAACTAGCAAAAAAAAATAGTGTTGACTCTACTTTATGACCAAAAAGTCCCTTTTTTTTTAATATCCGCCCTTTTTTGATAGTCCAATGCGAGGGTTATTGTAAATGTGGTCCTTCTCCATGGGCTTCTTTTGTTCATTTTTTTGTTTTGTGGATTCTTTGATTCGATTTCTTCAACGCCTCTATCGCTACTCCAAGGGGCTTACGACTTGATTCACTGTATGCACCAAAATCCAATCATTGTGTATACAAATGTGGTGGCTCCTTTCATTTAGAGTTGTTTAAAATGAAAGGAAAGGCTCTTCCACTTCTATTTACTATATATGTTGTTCGACCGAACTCGTTCTCGTTTTGGCTCGGCTTTCATGAAATTCCAAGACCCAAAAAATTCTTCGATCTCCATTTGGTGTATGGAATTCGTTCATCTCTAATCTTGAAGATAAAAGGGAATCCATCTTTGTTTTGGCTCTTAATAAAGCTAGGGTCCGATCGATAAAGTACTAAATCCTATCTATCCACCTCTCCGACACAATATCTTGAGTACCTATGATGGTGACCACATCTCTTTGGCATGTTATGTTTAGACATAGAATGGAGTCCTTGTGAATGGGCAAAGCCAGTGCTTTTATTTTACGATTGCTTCAACTTGACGATGAAAAGACACCAAATTCTCCTTTAGGTGCTTCAACTGCGATATAGGAAGAAGAAGGTATGGAAAACCTTCACAGATAAGGTTGAAATGGTGAATTGAGGTAGAGTAGACCGATGATCCCAGTAGTCATTTGACCGGCTATTGAAAGAAAAAAGCTTGCATCTGCTCCCCTATTATATAACCGGTCCCATCTCTCTCCAAACCTAACGTGGTAGTTTCCCATCATAGGGCTTTCTATCTATAGATTGAGCCATTACCAAGTAGTTAATTCATTGAACTCGGTTGACTCCTTCTATAGATAAGGCGGAGCATCCTTGGTTCAAGATTATAGCACATAGGGCTTCGCCCAACTACTGGTAACCGCTAACTTCGGTGCCTCGCTATGAGAATCTAGCTTCGCTAACGCCGGCTAAGTCTTGAACCTTCGCGTTGACCATTCGCTTTCGTCCGCATTAGAGCATTTTATCATTGCGCGGAGCCCCAACGAGGAAGGTCTTAGTGGTTTATCATTGGGTCAATAATGTTAATGCCTCTTTTTGTGCTACTCCTAGGGTAGGAATAAGATAAGAAAAAGGCGTAGCATTCTCGATCTACTCCCCTCTTCTTCACCTCTTGGCTTACCACGGGATCGTACTCTTTTTTTTTTTTGTTCTTTCTAAAGACCGCCTCCTCTGATGGATGTTGGTCCAAAGATACTCACGAGGATCCCCAGATTCCGAACCCAACCTATACAAAGGGCATCAAAGCCCCTTTACTAGGTTGGACCTATGAAGCTTACCAACATTTAATTTTTGATAAAAAAAGGGAAAGGTTTTCACTGGTGTGCAGGAGAAAGACTTATGTTTTCACTTTTACTAATAGGGGGTCCCGCGGGTTCCTATCTTGCTTTTTCGGCCCATTTCTTTTTAATGATTCAACCCAAAGCGATAGTTTTCTATTTAGTTCATGGATAAGATGGTCGGGCTCCAGCTCACTCAAGAATGGGACGGTAGTGGTCCGTCGGCAAGCTCATTCGATCTTTGGACGCAATACATTGAATCTGAAAGCACCACCACTTAACGCTATAAATGGTAGCGTCACTGGCTTGATGCGGAAGGCACTACCTCTTGTGCCAGCTCAACTCTTTCGGTCGCCTTAGTTATCCTCATCAAGCTTTTTTTACTTTATGTCTAGCTTCCTTAACCGGTAGACCTTTCCTTTTCCCCAGATCAATGAAGAAGGGAGACGTAGTGGATTCTTCCGAAGAACCCAAGGCAAGCGCTATACCGAGAAAGGGGAAGGGAAAAGAAAATAAATGGCTCAAGAAAGAAATTGGGGTTCCCAATGCTTTCCATGCTCAACGAGATGTGCCAACCCGGGATGGTTTACTCCTAACCCACAAGGTTCCGAGATGGAGCTTTACCGAAGTCTCTAAGAAAACGGCGATGATCTACGCTTTCACACTACAAGACGATTCCATGTATAGTTTCATTCGACATCGTGATGGAGGACATAGCTTATGATCATCGGCTTTTGATCATGCCACTAGGCATTTTATTAAGACATTGCACAATGATCCGAACACTTTGTCGCATCTCTTCGATATTTAATACAAGAACGATCATAGCGATCTCCTTTGATACCTACTAGTACGCCAGATCCAATTTGTCATGAACATCGAAAGTGTCCGCTTCTTCGCAAATCCCAAAGCATACCCTCGAACCTCTTAACATTACACCACCGAATCCTCAATCTTTGCTTGTTGTGCGTTGATGCATTCAATATTCACTAATCATTGTTTCTAGATACGGTTCTTGGGTTGACATCTCTTCTAATTCATCGATACGAGAAGAAAATTGTTGTGTGAAGGAATCAATATCTCGACATAAGCCAAGAGGCAAATCTTGTGCCACTCGCTTTTGGTCGTATGAAACTGGCATGCATCCCGGCTCCAAGAGACTCTTTCATAGAATTCCAACAATTTCTCCCACCCTCAAAAAGCCCACAGAAACGGAGTTGATGCTCCCACATCCATAGCATGAGAGTTAAAGCAAGTGAATGATTTGAAATTGAGTTATTTCACTAAATAACACTCAGTATATATTGGCGCTCGTAATGGTACCTTAATTCAAAAAGTCTCTACTTTGAAGAATGAGCGTGTTCTTGGGCCATCATAGAAACATAGATAGGGTCAACGACGGAACGAACAACAAAACTTTTACGATAGCTTTTTTTCAGACACGCTCACTTGCATCACATACACAAGTGCTCAACCAAGGCAATAAAGTCACCCATAACATGACTCTCATTTGAGTTATCTTAATTTTAGTCAATGCTATTCAATAATATTGGAAAATGGCAAAGTAAGTGTCCGGAAGATTGGAAAGCCGGGTCGCTTTGAATATGAGTAGGCTCCTAGGTGGTGCGTTCGTGGAGGCAAAACCAAAGGAAGAGCAAAAGGAAGGTCATGCTTGTGGGCGAGGCCACCCGATCTCGAATGGGAGGGGGCCCATTCTGGATCCTCTACTTGCAGAAATGAATGGATCAGAAGGGGGTTCTCTATTTCCGGTGGCTTCGGGAGGTGAAGGCCATAAGAGAAGATTGTCCTCCCGGAAGGAAGAGGGGAAAAATGTTGTCATCTATCTCACCCGGTTCGGAGGCGTTGGAAATCCAGACCGGCAGAGATTTATGGCGCCTTCGCTTTGGCCAACAAAGAAGTCATCTTGACAATTTCCCATTCCTTCCTCGCCGAAAGTCATTTATTCGCTATTCGATGCCTCCGCCTTTCCTTTCTATAACATCCCCTGTGCTCCTCCTTTCCAATCACTAAGAAAAAAATCTAATAAAAGCCCTATCTAAGTAAAGTCGTTCACGTTATTTTTCCGACCCTTCGGGAGTTGACTTGACCCATTCCCAGCCTCCAAGACTGCCAAGGTTGTGTCATGACCAGATGAGGACCTCCTTCTCTTCGCCACTCTCCGCTCACACGATTCTCAAAGCAGAGGAGGAAGGGTGGGCAGCAGTACCACGAGCCCTTCGCCCCACACATCTATCCGTATAAGTGTAGTTCACCGGTTCCACCAAATGCTCCTATCTACCGGCAAAGATCGTGGAGTGCAAGATTATGCTTCGATGCTTCGCCATAGAATAGATCGACCAGCCTCGCTTCTTTTTCCCGCGACCGCTTTATCTCTCGACACACAAGGAAGGACGGTGGGAAGGAAGCATCCCTAGCCTCCGTCCGGCCGATCATTCTCATTGCATCTCGTGATTCACGACCCCGTTTTTACCGCCTCGGGGATGTAGTTGTAGATAGGTTAGTCTTAGTAGGTCGTTGGCTCCTGTTATCTCCTTCTACGACATGTTGTTGTCGCCGCCATATCCCATATGTCACTTAGTCATCTATGCCTCGCTACGGGTCAGCACCTCCAAAAGAAACGGAGGACTTCATTCAGTGACCCCGCGATCGCCCTCTAAAAAAAATAAGGTAAAGCTTTGTTGTGAGTCGTTTTTTATCGAGCGTATTATGTGGCTCACAAACAAAATATGCACATGTAAAATAAACTGTAAATAAGAGGAATTTGTTGACCCAGTTCGTCAAGAAATGACTACTCTGGGGGCATACCAAGCCAGGGATGTAGTATTGCGAGTTTTACACGTACAATATGTGATGCATCTCATGAAGATGAATCAATATGGATCAAGATGATTTGTAGAATTGATATATGAGTGCTAGGGTTTTTGTGTGCATGGATGTTCTCTCTAATTTTTTGTGGACCTTACCCCTCTGGGAAATTTCTGAACCTTTATCTTGTTTTTTTTTTTTTATTTATAATACATCGACAAGCATGAGCTGGTTTGGCAAGCATGAGCTGGAGCCTTCGGGCCATGCAAGAATTCATGTAATTCTGCCACGCTTCTAACTTCGTCTTTCTGGTTGATCTTTGCACTTGCTTGTCTGTAAGGCACTCTTTTGGTCATCCAAATCAATCTTTTGCTTGGCTGGTTGCTTTGTTCGCCCCTTTAACCATGTCAGTTTTATGCTGGAATATTGTCCTCCTCGAGCATACTGACCCCTCAGGATATCTGAGCCCTCAGGATGTCTGAGCCTTCAGGATATCTGGGCATCAAGCATACTGACCCCTCAGGTTGTCTGAACATCGAGCATACTGTCCCTTCAGGATGTCTGAGCCCTCAGACTTGACTGAGCCCTCAGATTTGTTTGAGTTTTCAGATCACTTGACTCAGCTTATTTAATTCCTTCTTTCCTGATCTGAGTGGCGAACATGCCTATTTGCTCGGTCAGTCTGTTTGAACAACCTTAGCAAGCTGGCGAACAAAACTTACTTCATAAGTGAGTATGTTCGCTTGATTTGATAAGGGGCGAGCTAGTCGAACAAACTTGTTTGGTCGGCGAGCGGCGAGCACACTTGTCCATCGGGCATGAATTTTTAATAAATATTACACGTGTCTCTCTTACGTGTTCGACATCTTGAATAATTATATTGAACACAACAATACCCCCACCGGTCGCTTTTGTATTCAACATGGGGCCCGATATTTATAACTGATTGGGGCCATAGTTGATGTCGTTTTCATATTCGGTGCCGATTTTCAAAATTGAATCCGGATCTATAAATACCTCATTTCGCCTCAATCCCTTTTCTTTCTTTTCTTCTTCTCTTTGCCTCTGACTTCAATCTCTTTTGCGTTTGAAAAATTTCAAGCGAGGGCTTCATCATTCCTGAAGGATCTTTACTCGGTGTAACCATTGCATACTTTTCTCTCATTGTGATTATGGCTTGCTTCAAACTCTTTTTGTTTCCCTAGAATCGACCACCATAGTTCCTCTTCCCCCATCGGTAGAATCCCCATAGCGATGTTAGCGCCACGGAGACATAATGTCTCGGGGTTCGAGTTTCGTTGGCAAGTTCGGCAAATCGTTTGCCATTCTTTTCCTCCGATTAAAGACGAAGCCCTAAATGAATTAGATAGGGACTTGGTCCGTAGTGATTTTTTGGATGATTCAGATGAGGATTCTTTGCCCCAACCCCAAATTAGGTCTAGGGCTGCAGATGGTGATGATGTGAATAGGGATAATGATAGTGTGAGGGGACATTTTGATTGTTGGGAATGTAAATCGAATCGAACATAGGGATAGGCGGTGAAAGCAAAATTTGAACTTGATATACTGTTGGTGTCCTCATAGTCCAACATATAACAAGTATAATGCTCGTTATAGTTTTGATTGGCCCGAGCAACCTCATAGGACTAGGATTGAAAATGAGTACCAAATGAGCAAGATCATGAGTGTAATCGACGCTGATATGCTCGCTCAATTGTATAGAAATTATTTAAACCCCCAAAGATGTCTTTTTTTTCGGGCACGGGTCCTGATGAGCAAGCAGACCAGCCCCCTGAGGGTTGTGTTGCAGTGAATTTGGATACCATGGAAGCCCGCAGCCGATTCCCACTCCATCTCGGCTATCACTCGTTGTCGTGGAATGGAATATTACCATTACGCAAATTTGGTTTAATGGGTGGCATATGATCATGAGCTTCCTGACTTTGTTCGGCAAAATGAAGCCTAGATATTATCCCTCAGCAGCTGAACTTGCTCGATTAGTGTACTTGACCCGTTCGAAGGTAGAACATGGATGGCTATTCATGCAAGCAAATGCCAACTGCAAAATCATTGAGGATGTGCCGAACAAAATCAGTGATTGGAAGGAGAAATTCTGGTTCGTTGGGGGTGATTGGAAGAGCTCGGCTTCTGGGAGCGAACCAGATGCTCGTTTGGACATCCCTACTGATTTGGGGGTTTATCGCAGTAAGTATTTTTGTGTCTTTTGTTCTTCAGTTTGAACTGTTTTTAACTTACTCTTTATTTCAGGGATTCCAGCTGCGACGGCCAAAGAGACCAACGACGGCTATTTCAGCAGTGTTTGGCAAATTGATCTTGAGTCTCGCTTGGAGCGATCTGTGAAGACCCTGAATACCGCCGAACAGAGGAAGAAAGGAGGCTTGTTCGTGCCCCCTCACCATCTTGTGGCTGTTAATCCCGCTGGTAAGGATTGCCTCTTACATTTACATAAACTTTGTACCTTTTGTTCGTTGTTTCCCTTTCTTGCATAATGAATTGTTTTGCTTATAGCTTTTCCTCTTTATTCTGTTGCGGAGTACGCTCGAACATACCTAGATGGCTCAAGAAAAAAGACCTCGTGAGCTCGCTCGAATTCAAGCTGAGTGGGAGGCTCAGCGAGCTAATCGAGGAGAAGCGAAAGTGTAGGAGCAGGTGGCGAGACGAGCATCCGCGCTGATCCGGGAATCGAAGCTTACTAAAAAGCACTACTGTTTGCCGAAAGGTGGGATGAAACAGTCCGCCGCCAAAGAGACCAAGGACGGAAACCCATGAAAGGGGCTGCTTAACAAACTATGCCAAGCTTAATGTGCTCGTGACGGCACTTTGATGTTGTTAGGGTAACCTGCCCCTTTCGCCGGCGGTCGGGATGGCCACCGTCCATTAGTCCGGTTGTTCGGATGTTGAAATGTAGGTTGGTACATCTTTCCACCTCCCCCGGACCACGATCTTGGACCCTTGAATCCCGAGCTCCGGTCCCTCAAGATAAATCATTTTGGGATGGAATCCTGCCCGGCTAACGTACATTTTGTTCGCTTTACTCCTTTTTGCATTAATTTTGTTCGCTTTGTCATGTTTGTTTGCTCGGGTGTATGTGTAGGTTGAGCGAGTGTTGGGCGCCATGATGCCCAATTTGAAAAACTACTACCGCCGCCAAGTGTTAAAGAAGGTTCTGGCATTCCCCAAAGATGTTCAAAGGCGTGTCGGATTTTTCGCTCGAGCATGGACCAATGAGCCGAAGAGTCTACTACGGGTCCCACACCTTGGAAAACATGCGATTTCGCCCGGTACTCGAGGGGCCAATCTATGGTCGTTCTTGAGAAAGTTTATCTTTGGGTCGTGAACCTTCATGCCAACCTACTTGGCTCGATCGAAGTTTAGAAAGAGGTGAGCGAATAATGTAACTCGTGATGAACCGAGGTTGGCTCATGACAGTATCCTCAAGACAAGCATATGCTCGCCAGTTCGGGTGAGGATGCTCTCGCCAGCTCAAGAGAACGCTGTGCTCGTGAAGTTGCTCGCTGTAAGGAGGGGCTAAACCATTCTCGGGGAGGAGGTGGTCAAGATATGGAGAGCTCAGGATGAGATGAATGTCGAAGCCAGAGACTCGAAATGACGCCGAGGCCATGGAAAGTGAGAAGAATGTGCTCGCCAACAACTCATCATTCTTTGAAGAGACCAACACTCGTTTGGGTCTCTTAAAAAATTCAAGGTTATGCAATGAAGAATATGTTGATTCTATGTCAAACTTATCCTACATATGTGCCTTTATCGATGCCATCCGGTTCGCCACACCCTCCTTTGGCGAATAATAAATCGCCCCCCCTCATATCTAGTTTCCAACAAGATCGACGACAACCCACCAGATCACAACCTTCCAATGTCTGACTTGAACGATCTGTGTGATTTCTCCACTCTTCCTGAAGGGATCGAGGTTGATGATCCTATCCTGGATGAGGAAGACGGCTCGGACGTGAATATTACTGATGTTGCTGGTCAAACTCTCCGAACTGAGTCCGGGTCCGATCAAAAAGTAAGTCGAACAGGGGACCTCCAAAGGACCGAGCAAAGTGTACCTCGGGCGAAAGCATCTTTGGACTGACCCTCTTTGGAGGAGTCGTTCTTTGGGGCCGAGCATGATTTGTTCGACATTTCACTTCCATCCACCCCCAACTATGAATTTGTCCCTTAGTATAATTCTTCATTTTTTTGCTCGAACAGTTTCTTCTATACTTGTAATTTTTTGCTTTCTTCTCTTTTGTTCGAACAACTTTGAAACTGAATGGTTGAATTGCATATTGAACTTTTTCCTCTAACCCGATTGTTGTTGAGGATGAATGTGGTTGCTGATGATTGATTGATGCTTGCGTTGCTTGATGTTCGCTTTATTGTTTTCTAGTTTATGCCTCTTTTCTTCTGAATGAATTCGAACATTGGGTTTGCCTATGCCCGCTCCCGACTTTTTTCGTTTTTGATTGTCTTATTGACGTTGTAATCCGGTTGATCATCTTATTTAGGTGCGACCGGATGGGTTAACTTTATGAACCCCCTTTCTTGGTTCGGGCGATCATCTTATTTTTCGCGATCACTTACGTCTAGGGTCGTCTTATTTAGGCTGCGACCCTCACTCATCAATTTTTTTACTACGGTATTTGTAAGGCACGAGTCGTCTTTTTGCATCGCGTGCCATTACTATTACTTTTCTTCGGGAATCGTGAGTACAAACTCATTCGTCAGGTGAGCATAGACTTGGGCTCGTTCATCTTTGTTCGGGCCGTCCGGCTTAGGTGCGACCTCAAATAGGCTTTAACTAGAAAATCTTAGCGAACAAAAATATTTTTTTGCAACACGTTGTATTCTATTACAACCTTTACATTTGAAGAAGACTATCTATTACACAACTATAGATATCAGACTACGGTTTTGAATTTAAACCTTGTCTTGAGTAGACTCGAAATGGCCTCACCTTGTCCGCGGAATTGATGTTGACAATCATGTGGTGCATCATCCTGTCTACCCTTCTTTAGTAGCATGCTCAAGCAAAGAAGAACATGTTTTTGTCCCCCAGGACAAATTGTGATTATGTGGGCCGCTGCGGACATGAGCATGTGACGAGCATGCCCGGCCGCTTTATATCAGTGTGAGCAAAATCTCCACCGCACCATTCTCGTCCCCTTCAAGAGATGCGAAGCATCAAGATCCGTGATGTTGCTTCGGCGGACACCGCGACGACATCCCCCGGAGGAGATTTTGGGGATGCATAGGGGACTAGTGATTTACTACTGCATAAGCAGTGAGTAATGTGGAGTGGCAACCATGACTCTGCCGAGCATCTTGACTCCGCAACAAGCTTCAACCTGTGCTCAGAGTGTCATATAGGGTACAAAGCTCGTACTAGGACCGGATGCTCGATTAATGATAATGATACCGAATCGAAAGTCTTTGGATTCTTCTTCGTCTGGAGGCATACTGAACCAACTTTATTTTGATAACTGTAGTATTTTTTTCTTTTTCATCTGTTTTTTCTCTGCTTTCTTCAGCTATCAATATGCCTCTATTTATAGAACTATCCCAAGCTAGTGGTGGCATAGCTAGTTGGTGCTGGCCCTCTTACTTTTACTCCTCCTTTTGACATCTATCCGCTTTGAATCCTTGTTTTGACATCTGTTCGGTTTTTTGCCAGCTCTTATATAAGGATTGACACGTTCCTTTTTTGGTTGCCACCATTTCTTGACTTATTTTGGCACGTATCTTCTATCCTTCAAAATTGTTGGCTAGCATTTCTTTCTAGAAGATATGTGTCGAACACAATGTGTTCTTCCTTCAGGATTGTCCTACTCGTCTTAGCTGAATGGCTGATTATGTTCGGCCATTTATGCTCGTTTCAGCTACTTGGCTGATTTTGTCCGACTAATTGTGTTGTATTATCTCCTATGGCTGATTTTTGTTCAACCCAATTGTTTCGCTATCAACTACGTGGCTAATTTTGTTGGCCGGTTATGCTCGTCATTACTGATAATATTTTTTCAAATTTGACGCATTCCACGAGTAGGACAATGGGACTCCATTCAGGTCTTCCAGGTCATACGCCCCATTTAACAAACATTCTATAACTCTGAATGGACCTTCCCATGCTCGGCCGAACACACCACTTGATACCCCCGTTGCTCGTCTTAAGACCAGCTCGCCCACATTGAACCTGTGTGTTCGGACTTTGGAGTTATAGAACTTTTCTGATCTCTTTTTGTACATGGCATTCTTAAAATCCGTCCTTCTTTTTCTTCTAACAGTTCGCACTTTTCGTATATGATACCGGTCATTGATGTGTTCTCTAAAAGTCATTGTTCGATGACTCGAATTTTGATTTCTCGCGGTATAACGCCTTCCGCGACCAAATGCCGGGATAAACGGGGTTTCCGCAGCTTGATGTTCGAAAGTTGTTCGACAGGCCCATAATATTTTGGGGCAACTCTTCAAACCCATCATCTCCTCTTTGGAATTATCAAGTCCGGCCTTGAGGGTATGCTTGATAATTTTATTAACGACTTCAACTTGTCCGCTGATTTGGGGATATACTGAGAGTTGAGTAATGCTTTTTTATGCCCCATCGAGCACAATTTTGTCGGAATTCACTTCCATCGAACTGTTTGCCGTTATCCGTTACTAATGATTGGGGAAGCCCAAAAAGACAAATGATATTTTTCCAAATAAAGTTCCACATTCTTTGTTCGGTGATTTTGATAATGGTTTCGCTTCCGCCCATTTAGTATATAATAATCAACGGCAACCACATCATATTTTACTCCCGACGCGTGCAAGAGGAAATGGGCCGATCAAATCGATCCCCCATTTAGCAAATGTCCATGGGTCAGAACTCGACACTAGTTCCTCGTGGGCTATGAATAAGTGGGGCATGTACCGACACGTGGGCACGCAGAGCATACATCTGTGGCGAATCTTTAATGGTCGCCAATAATAACCTTGTCTGATTATTTTATGTGTCAGGACGAGCCCACCTGTATGTTTTGTGCATACTCCATCATGGATTTGTTCCAGGATTACATGACCCTCTTCAGGAGTAATACACTTCAATAGTGGAAGTGAAACTTCTTTTGTACAAATGCTCGCCTAAGATAGTATAACGAAGCGATTGTAACTCTGCAAGAAAGTAAACAGGCCTTATTCTCGGGGAGAAGTCCCTTTTGTAAGTAGCTCAGATTGAGTCATCCAAGTTTCTGCTGCTCATCACATGGGCTTACCATAACTGGGGAACCGATGGATTAACAAGTTGTGATGACCACAATGTCCGTTGTGTTCGCCATCCTTCAATAAGCTTTCAGTGTTAAAAGATCTTGTCCGAACTAATTACCCAATCGTGGTAATTGTTCTATGAAAACTTGTTCGAATTGCTCAAAGCAACTCCCTTTGCTAGTTGTTAATATTGCACCATCTGCTCGCTTCGGCCCAGACTACTTTGTCACTTGATAAACGATTATCCGAGAATCGTCAGAATCATCGACCTCTAAATTCCTATTGTCATAGCCATTTGTAGTCCAAATGATCAAAGCTTCAGACTCGGCTTCATTATTTGTACCGGGAAATCAAACGGATGGGTGTTGTGAATGTTTGTCTAGTTATTTGATGAGAACTCCACTACTCGACTCTTTTGAACTTGTTGATGAGCCATCAATATACATATGCCATGGTTGGTCGATGACTCTTTTCGGGGCATTTGTGGATATGTCAACTCGACCATGAAATCGGCCATAGCTTGGCCCTTCATTGCTACTAGCGGAGCGAACGTAATGCCAAATTGTCCTAACTCCACCGCCCACTTGAGTAATCCGGCTGGGCAAAGGTTCTAGAGTGGAGGACTTCAGCAATGAGAATGTGGGATTATCTCGATCGAAAGTGATCGGAAAAAGTATGGTCTCAATTTTCAACACTCATTACGAGAGCATATGCTAGCTTTTCCATGGAGGGTACCGAGCTCAAACTTCTTTTGAGCACTTGGCTTACATAGTAAACCCGCAAAGTGTAAGGCGTCCCTTTTCCAGACGAGCACAACATGATTGCATGTTCGGATGCAAAGAAGATGAGATAGAGTTGTTCGCCTAATGGGCTTAGACGATGTTCCAGTATCTTCAAGGTCTCGCTTGATGATTCGAATGTATTTTGACAATGCTCGGTCCACTGGAATTTCCCTTTCTTTAATGCATCAAAGAAAGGTTTGCATTTGTCCCCAGTTCGTGATATAAATTGGCTTACGGAAGCTAAATGTCCGGTTAACTTTTGAACTTCTTTCACACTCTTGGAGGCCTACATATCGAGCATGGCTTGAATCTTTGATGGGTTCGCTTCAATCCCCCGTTTACTGACCATGTGTCCCAGGAATTTTCCCAAGTGAACCCCAAAGCTGCATTTCTGCGGATTTAGCTTCATGTTGTACTCCCTGAGTATATCAAACGTTTGTGCGAGGTGGGTGATGTGGTCTTCCTTATGTTCGTTTTTTACCGCAATATCGTCAATATACACCTCAATTGTTCGGCCGAAGTGTTCGTCGAACATTTTGTTCACCAAACATTGATATGTTGCTCCGGGATTCTTTAATCCGAATGGCATGCGTTGCTAATAGTACATATTCTTTTCACTGCAGAATGCCGTATTCTTTTGATCGTACGGATGCATGGGTATTTGGTGATAACCAGCAAATGCATTCATGAAAGTCATGAGCTCATGGTCTGCTGTATTATCGACCAAATAATCAATATGCGGCATCGGGAAGTTATCTTTCAGGCATGCCTTGTTTAAATCAGTGAAATCAATACATAGTCTCCAAGATCCATTAGACTTGCGGACGAGCATAGGGTTCGTAAGCCATCTTGGGCATTTTACTTCTCGAATCAGTTTATTGTCGAGCAACTTTTTGATTTCACTATTCATTGCCGCATACTTTTCCGGACTGAACTTTCTGCGCTTCTGGATTACTGGAGTTTGTGCTGGATCAAGGTTGAGGGAGTGGCATGCATGTTTTGAATCAATGCCAACCATGTCCTCATGCGACCATGCAAACACATCCAAGTTTGCTTGAAGATAAGCAATCATTTTTGTTTGAATTGGTTCAGGTAATTCTGAACCAATGAACACTTCTAACTCAGGTCTGTTCGGGTCGATATTGATAGACTCCAGTTGTTCAACAGGTGTTGCTCGCTTTCTTTTTTGTTTCCACCGAGGATCTTGGATCGACCCCCGGTGTTCGTCATCAAACTCCATAGGTTCAAAACCTACGAGGTTCTAGGTCCGATAGCTCGTTTGGTGGATCAATATTCATTAGATCTGGGAGATCCGGCCATGAGTCACCATCCTGGACTCCGTGTTTGCAGGTTCTGTGTTCGCACAGGGAAGTGTGCTCGTCAAACTTGTGCTCGTCAAAGGATATTTTGGCAGCGCATTTGCTCGTTGGCTTGACTCTCCGATCTCCCCTGTTCACTCCATCATGCTTACAATATTTTGCTTTTCTGGTGCACATGATAGCAAACAATCTCGAGCTTTTTTCTGATCTCCTTTTACGCTACCCGTTCCATCTTGTGTTGAAAATTTGACACAGTATTAATAAGTAGAACAGGCCGCTTTAAATTCCTGAATAAATGGGTGACCTAGAAACCCGTTATAATTAGACGGAGCATCGACGATTACAAAATCTAGCATTCTAGTTCGTCGGATCTCCGGATTTAGAGTTGATTCTAACTCGACTCCTAACCTAATCATACCATAGGGTCGGGTTACAGATTCCCAAAAACCCATAATGGTGTGATCACATGGTTCAATATAACTGCTAAAGTCCCCAACTTGCTTTTCCATTTGGTGCAGAGTGTTGACGAACAAAATGTTGGCATATGCTCCGGTATCAATCAGGAGGCGGTGCACTTTCAAACCGAGGAGGCGAGCACTGATGGTTAAGGAGTCATTGTGGGGAGTTATTATATCGTCGAGATCGTCTTCTAAAAACATAATTTGGTGAGAGGGTGGCGTGCTAGCTGATGTGCTCGCCACCTTCACCTGATGGATGCTTTGCATGGCACGCATCTCCATCTTCTTACGTCTCGCTCGATAATGTTGGTGCTCGATAACATCCACCCATGGACCATATTCGGGACGTATCATGTGGATCTCTTGACTTTTCGACCTCGCCCACACCGAGGAGGCCCTCTTTTTGGGTAATTCCGGACCTCTACGCGCGATTCTTCGGGATCACTATCGATGTTTGTTGGCTTTACGCTTACCCCTCCGGTCTTCTATTTTTTCTATTCGGGAGCTTCGTCACTGGGCTTTTTAGGAATTGGGTAAAGACGATTATCTTCAGATAGCTTCCGGTTAATGGAAGTAAATCGACAATCTTCAGACAGTGCCCGATGTACTCGTGATAGTTACAATATTTGGAAGCATTAAGCCGATGCTTGTCCATTATGATTCTTTGAGGCCTATCTAACATGTCCCGATCTTTGATTTGTTTAAAAATAGTTTCCGCTGAAACGCCCAGAAGACTTCGTAGGGCGTTTGCTTCTGCTCTTTCTTCGAATGGTTTGAAAGAGCCTGGGGGTTTGTACCCCCCTTCATTCATCACTTTCTTCCCAAAAACTTTCTTAGTTGTAGATTCCTGACCCAAACGTGATTGGGCGAGCAAATCCTGCATGGCTATGATCTTAGTTGCTCACTCTCGGAACTCTGAATATGTGTTCGGCCAATCTTGATGCATGGCTTTCCACATGTCAGTATTCAAGGTCAGACCTCCGACCACCGCGAGGATTTTGGCATCCTCTTCAACTGGGCCCCCATCATACAAACATTTATCAAATCTTTTGATGTATGCTCGATCAGACTCACCTCTTAGTTGGGAAAAATGCTCCAACCTTTGTTTGGCGTTGGGCGAGCACACATGGATGAGAAATGGGACAGGAATTGCTGCCCCAACTGAGTGAAAGATGTGATGGACGCAGCAGGCAAAGTAGAGAACCATCTATGTGCCCGATCACCCAAAGTCATGGGGAATGATCGGCACTGTGTCGCGTTTGTGGCACCCATGGCGATCATAAAATCTGAGTATTTGCTGAGATGGACATGAGGGTCAGACTCAGCGTCGAACATGGGAATTGGTGGTCGGGTCTTAGCCACTTTCTCTTGTATTTCGGCCGCCATGATCGTCGGTGATAGAGGCGAGCAAGGTATTGTGCTCGCCCGAGGCTGGCCTTTGGTCGCGGCCAAGTCGGCCTGTAAACCCTCGATGGCTTTTTACATTTCTGCAAATTTGGTGGAACTGACAAACTTAGATCGGGGCTGTTTCCCATCATGAGGACCCAGTGGGTCATGCTTGTGATGGGGCAGTCCCCCTTTCCAAGTTTGTGCTTGACTACCCAATCGATGATGGATAGACAATTTTGTTCCAGCTGATTTTTGTTCGGCATGCGGATGATCATGAGGATCTGAATGAGCGAGCACGTTTATCAGTTGTTCCTTCCCTGGATCCTATCGCCTATTATTGCCGATTCGGTCTTTGGCGGAGAGCCTCAAACGTCCAAACGCTGATGGTCTGGACCCTTGAGACTGTTCGTCATTAGACGTATCATCAGCTTTTTTGTTGGCCCGCTTCACAGCTTTCATTTTAACTTGCTCGCTATCAGGTGTATGCGAGCGTCGATCTTCATCTTCTTGAGTTTTTAACTTGGCCAACTCTTTTTCGGCCCTCTCTTTCTGTGCTCGTAGCAAGAAAGCGATGGCTTTTGTTGTGGCTGTCGGATCATTGGCTATATCCTCAAGATTAATAGTTTCCATTGTCTGATCTTTGTGAGGCTAGCGCTGAGCCTCTTTCTAGTCGTGAGGTCGATTTTGTCTTGACCTCTCTGTTTGTGTATTCCTAGATTGAGGCATTATATTTCTTTTTTCTGCCTCGGCTAACTACGGGTTTGTGTATGGGTTGGTTTTTTGGTACCCCTTCCTCTAGCGCCAATTTGTTGCGAGTCATTTTTTATCGAGCATATTATGTGGCTAATTCGGTGACAACTCACAAACAAAATGTGCACGTGTAAAATAAACTGTAAATAAGAGGAATTTGTTGACCCAGTTCGTCAAGAAATGACTACTCTGGGGGCATACCAAGCCAGGGATGTAGTATTGCGAGTTTTACACGTACAATATGTGATGCATCTCATGAAGATGAATCAATATGGATCAAGATGATTTGGAGAATTGATATATGAGTGCTAGGGTTTTTGTGTGCAGGGATGTTCTCTCGAATTTTTTGTGGACCTTACCCCCCTGGGAAATTTATGAACCTTTATCTTGTTGTTTTTTCTTCTATTTATAATACATCGACAAGCATGAGCTGGTTTGGCAAGCATGAGCTGGAGACTTCGGGCCATGCAAGAATTCATGTAATGCTGCCACGTTTCCAACTTCGTCTTCCTGGTTGATCTTTGCACTTGCTTGTCTGTAAGGCACTCTTTTGGTCATCCAAATCAATCTTTTACTAGGCTGGTTGCTTTGTTCGCCCCTTTAACCATGTCAGTTTTATGCTGGAATACTGTCCTCCTCGAGCATACTGACCCCTCAGGATGTCTGAGCCTTCAGGATATCTGGGCATCGAGCATACTGACCCCTCCGGTTATCTAAACATCGAGCATACTGTCCCTTTAGGATGTCTGAGCCCTCAGGATATCTGAGTCTTCAGGATATCTGAGTATCGAACATACTGACCCCTCAGATTGTCTGAGTCTTCAGGATATCTGAGTATCGAACATACTGACCCCTCAGATTGTCTGAGTCTTCAGGATATCTGAGTGTCGAGCATACTGACCCTTCAGGATATCTGAGCATTCGGATTGTCTGAGTCCTCAAACTTGTCTGAGTCCTCAGACTTGACTGAGCCCTCAGGTTTGTTTGAGTTTTCAGATCACTTGACTCAGCTTATTTGATTCCTTCTTTCCTGATCTGAGTGGCGAACATGCCTATTTGCTCGGTCAGTCTGTTTGAACAACCTTAGCAAGCTGGCAAACAAAACTTACTTCATAAGTGAGTATGTTCGCTTGATTTGACAAGGGGCGAGCTGGTCGAACAAACTTGTTTGGTCGGGGAGCGGCTAGCACACTTGTCCATCGGGCATGAATATTTTAATAAATATTACACGTGTCTCTCTTACGTGTTCGATTAATACTGAATAATTATATCGAACACAACAAGCTTGAAGATAAGTTTTGTACTCTATTAATTTCTCAGTCCCCCTAGTCGGGAGGGCGCCGGCTGGTCTTTCGACCAGATCCCCCTAAAACCGTCGTCGCGGGTCTCTGCAGCTGCTCACGCCATTCGAGGGTGGCCCACGACATTCATTCTCAAATCTGTCACGGGAGCAAGTGAAATTGAGATTGCTCAACCTCGAAGCTAATTTGCGTGTAAGCGGTATTTGTCTGTTATACTATCTATTCATTTTATTTGCTTTATTGATTTTAGATTTATATTTATATAGGCTCTCTCCTCTTTTTCCAAGAATTCATGCACTTCCCTTTACTCCATAGGGCCTTATCAAATAGGGAAAAACCTTCCATTTCGGGCAAATGACCTGCCTCCCGGCTCTTCCACCGTCTCAGATCCCTTTCCTCCTATGCTATGCTCCCTTCGCGCAGCCTACCAAGTAGTGTTATCCTCCCGGCCGTATGGGCGGTTGTCCGGTGCCGCCGCAAGGCTCTGTTAGGGCTATGGATTACAGAACAAATGTAGTTGAATGGAACAAAGAAAGGGTTACATGTTCCATCGCGCCGAGATGTAAGGTGTAGGTGGTGATGATCACCCCGGGTATGCGCGCTAACGCCTTGACAGCACTCCAGAACTCCGCCAACGCCAGGGAAACCCAAGGTCGATCCTCCATTCATCCGAACGGAGGTGTGGATAATGAGGCCACCTTCACAACCTTCTCCTTTCGCCCCTATGTAAGGTAGGAGGTTCGCTGAGTTGCTCAACCGCCTAGCCCGGTGTGCTCATGACGCGCTATATGGATCCTCCACCGCGTCGGGACCAAGCAGGCATAACTAGCGCGACGGCATCGGCGCCAGGCCGCCGACCGAGTGATCCAATATGTGGTTCCGCACTTTCCACCACTTCTCCATTCATTTCCAATACTAATCGTGAAACACCATGAGCAAGCCAGGATGTTGAGGTCCAAATTCAAAGTGAAATTTTGGATTTGCTCGTCTTTAGTCGTCATGGGGAAAGAAAATGTAAATAAGAAAGAAATAGATTCTTCCCTCGAGAGCTTGTCCAATACTACCAAGCCATTTTAAATGCATCTCCTTCGCCCAACATGAGAGACTTTCTATGCCAAGCGGCTGCTCTGAGAAAGAAAGCGCAGATCGACCGACCGCTAACTACTACGTTTTATATAGATCGAAGCTAGATAGATACTAAGGTATAGTGCCGCTACCAGAGCCAGAGAAGGCTCTTTCACGCTAGGGCGCCCATATACTACTACGCCCGAAAGCCGCATCCCCAAGACACTTGCTATATCCACTAACGCTTCATACCACTTCATCCTACCTACTATACCCGATAGAAAGCCGTTTCTATAACAATTCAAGACAAGAAGAAAGCAAGAAAGAAAAAGATAGCGATCACTTTGGGAGCGCCACGGGGAGGAAGATAGAAAGATAATCTATGACACCGGGAGTTACGCTTTTTATCCCGCCTTTCGCCAATGGATGGGGACGAGGGCGTAGAGTCGAGCACGCAAGCTCTATGCTTTTCCCCAAATTTTTCCTCTAGTAAAAGATTAGCTCGTGCCTTCCGTCCCCTGTGATTCCGGGGCATGAAAGTTAAGCATATAGTGGATTGCTCTTTCTTTTGATGTTATGTTGGTACTTTTTTTTTCTCTCTCTCAGAGGCGCAAAAACAAGAGAGCCAATGCTCTTCAGTATGTGAGGTGGAAAATTCCTTACCTAGCTTCAGAGGAGCATCTTTGCATGAATCAATACTAACTCCTCAAACAAACCTGACCTTCCATTTTGGAGATTAGAGTAGAAGAAATCAGAACGGGCGAGAAGACTTTCGCCTCAAATCCAAACGATTTCTTGTCTTTCTTAAGAGATTTCTAGTTAGGACTTGATCAAGGGATCAAATGACTCAAAACATAAAGTAAGAAGACCATAAACCCATTTGGACTATAAATAAGAATAATAATAAGGTTAGCACCTTCCTCAAATTCAGAGTTTCCGCTATGCCAAGACTCTCAAATCCACTCATAAAAAAGCATAGCTAGAGATAACAACTTCGAGAAACCATATCCGGGGGACAATTCATTCTATTTAAGTTCTAGTTAAACTCCCAAACTCCCCGGTTATAGGGGCTTGTAATAGTACTTGAAAAGAAAAGAAATATGTTCTAAAAAACGTAAAAGATTATATGTTAGTACTCCATCTCTTATTCGAGACGAGAATAGGCTTTAACCAACTCGCCGCATCGACGACAAAGAAAGAAAATAGGTAACTATCTTAATCGGCTTTCCTCGGGAAAGATGAAAAGAGAAGGCCTAGAAATGGAGTTGGATGGGCTTTGAATATTGGCCGAAGCGCTTAATTTAATACTTCAATCGGATCTCTAGCCGCCAAGAGACCTCAAACCGCCTAGCTCGACATGTATCGAACCTTGAGGAGAGCAGAGCGGATAGATAGCAAACCAGATAAAGAATTGTCTCTCTAACAGGTCAATAGAAAGTATTATACAGAGCCTATCTACCTATCTATATTGTTGGGAGATGAATTTAATAAAAGAAGATTTTGATTAGATCCCAAAACCCCTGAGTATGACATGTCGGGATAATCTTGATAGTTTAGTCGATTCGGGTTTTTAGAGTGTTCAGGATGTTATCTGCACCATGTATAGTCCGTAGATATAGATTAGGATAGATTCTGAAGACTCAGTAAGTTTATGAAGAAATCAAGTTTCAAGAAACCGGTTTCAAGTTTCAATAAAAACGAGAAACTAAAGACTCGTGAGAAATCGAGAAATCAAGATTCAAAGATGAAGACTCAAAGATATCAATCAAGATATCTGTGGAAGACTCGTAAGACATCAATACTCAAGAATCAAGTCTCGTAAGAATCAAGACTCAAGAATCAAGACTCAAGACCCTGAAGACTCTGAAGACACATAAGACAGAAGACTGAAGACAAAGGATACTGAAGGCACATTAATTACTGAAGACTCATTAATGTACTGAATGCTCAGTATAAACCTGAATGTTCCGAGGCACTGAAAATATCTATCTGAAGGATACATACTGAGAAAAATGCGATTGCTTAGAAAAATAGATATTGCCCAAGACATTCTCACGCAGACAAAAGGAACTAAGACAAAGTCTTGTTAAGGTTATATCACTCAGAGATATTGACCAAAAAGAGCCGTTGTGTGTGTCTACATTAACTGAAGACTACAACCAATCAGAAGAAGACAAAGCACTGTACTTTACTAACACTGAACGCGACAGGTCACTGAAGCATGTCAGTAGTACTATGTTCCAGACTGCAAAAAGTGTTGAATGGCTGCAAGAAAAGGTTATTACCTAAAAGTGCTAGGGAGTTTCAAACCATAAAAATAGCCGTTCATCACACACCATAAGAGGAAACTCATGGAGCTATCTCTTCCAACGGATAGTTTTTCAAGAGTGACCTTGGTGAATGCCTATAAATACTCGTGACCATCTACATTGAAGGTTACGGGAAATTTGTAAGCAACTCAAGAGCTCAAACTTATTATTGCAAGTTGAAGCACTCGAAAACCCAAGAATTTCCCAAGTGTTTTATATCGAAGAGAGCTCATTTCACTAAGCCTAGCTTGATAAGTTATATCCAAAGCTTAGTAGAGATATCCTAGCCTTTGCATTGTTCTTAATTGTAAAGGATATCTCATCCTAGTTGGAAACCAACCAAGAAACCCCCAAACCATTTGTAAGGTAGTTTGAGTGTGATTGTTGGTAAGTTGGAGTTGTAAAGAGTTAGTAAACTACATTGAGGTAGTCAGAAAGCTCTAGAGAAGAAGTGAGTAAACTATCTTGGATAGTCGAAAGTCTTCATGCGGTGTTTTTGAGTTAGTAAACTACGAGGTAGTCGTAAAGCTCAAAATAGAAAGATTAGTAAACTATGAGAGGTAGTCGTAAAAACCTTAGGAAGTGTTTAGTGAATTTCTCTGAAGAGATCAGAGAGAGTGGACGTAGGAGCTTGAGTCTCTGAACCATTATAACTTACTGTGTTATTTGCTTTCTGTTTTGCTTTGATTATCTGTTGCATTATCTTTAAACTGAAAGCATATTTTCACCGACACTATTTGAATCAATCCAATCAAGTCGATCTAAATCAATCACAGCCTAATCACTATTCCATTAAAAAGGAAGTTTTCAAAGAAAGCATAAACGAGTATAAACTTAGGGCCAACCATTCCGCACATCCGAAAGTGGCTATTCAAGCAACTCAAGAACTCGGAAAGTACTCAGATCGGTTGGGATTATCCGAGGTATCCGAAAAAGCGCCAGATCACCGCCTCGTAGACTTTTGACTCGTAGGCGATTTGTGCTTTCAGACCAAATCTTCGTGACAAATGACCTAACGACCTCAAGAAAGAAAAGTACTAAAATCATCGAACACGTGTATTCCCCCCCCCATACACGTAAGACTTCACAGACCGGGACCAACATATATCTATAAAGGTCGCTCTATCCGTCCAATTCAATTTTTTCTATTTTTAAGTACACCAAAGGCTTAACGCCTTGGGATTCTTATTACAAATGAGAACCAATTTCACTAATCTTGATGGCGAGGACATAAGTTTTCTAATTCGCATGTCTTACTCCAAATCGATAGATAGGTTGGTAGAGAGGTGGAAGGCACCATTGAATATAGTGAATGAGCTATCTCCTTCATTGGGAATGGGACATAGGAGGCCCAAAATAGCTATTTCGGCCGACCATTTTAAAGATCCCAAATAGAGGACCCGAAGGTCAAAGATTGGAATTCCTTCTAGTAGCGAGTTTTAGAAAGGACTTTTTTTCTAATGCGATCCGAGCCAATGCTCATTGAAGAACGGCACTTTAAACCTCCTCCACTTCTCTTAAGAGATTTCTTGATAACTTATCCCCTATTCCTTCTTATCCAAGTTCCGGGGTACCCGACCACCCGCACATGTATAAATCTAAGGCGATTTAAATACTCTACGCCTTAGCGATTATGGAACTAGAAGTTCAAAGATGAACATGGTCGAGTCGACATTAAACAACCACCATAAAGGATAAAGGTATACATCTCAACGCGAAAGAAAGGATATGGCGACATACCTTGAAGATAGAAATGGGTTAATACCACCCTTCCTTCCTAACCACCGCATGTGAGTCTCAGATTTCTATTCCACCTCTCGATCGTAATCATATCTATCCAACGGCATCTCATGCCTCGCTTGATTTGCTCGGCCGCTGGTGGTTCGAGTAAAAGACAAAGGCACCTCACCTTACTATTCTATTAGAACGCCCTACGAAACCTAGGCTACGGCCATTACCATGCATTCATTCGAGAGAGTACTCAGATCAAGATCAAACCTAGCAGAGTCCTATTTGCCGCCGCGGGTTTTCAACCACCGGTCTCGCCGTTCCCTCGTTAGTCGAGGGTAGCTAGTTAAGGTTGCTAATAAGGTATTTTACTAACAAAGCTAACTAGAATGACAAACAGGATGAAATAGGATTCAATCAAACAAACAAGCTACAAGAAAGCTTGCTAAGCAAATCTAAAACCAAAAGCAAAGAAGGGTTGAATCAAGCAAACAAAAGACTTTTCTTGACTAAGAAAATTACCGCAGCCTAAGTCAGTAGTAATCGAATCCAGGACTCACATGAATGAATGGATCGAAATGAATAAAATATCTTCCTTTTTCCGGTATGCGCAAAGACGGAAACCTTGTCGAGTTCTATCTTAAAATAAAGGGTACATGTGTCACGCAAGTGTTGGTTTGCTTTTGCTTCCAACCACGGCTTGACGGGTCGCCTCTCTTGATCAACAGTGTGTTTCGTTTGTTTTTCAAGATAGTAGTATTCGCCCATTACAGGTCACCAACCCTCATTGTACGCCACATCACCCGCTAGTACCTTTGCCGGCTCCGTTATGCCAACTCAATCTTTTCTCCCCGCCATCCGTTGTTGTCTTGCTTCGGGGACATAGCTCCCGAACCCCTTTTTTTTTTGGAATCAATCGAGCAAGGCTCTTAGGAACCGGCGCTGCGTGAGCCTCATCCTCCCAAGCCTATTTAGTCAAAACGTAAATCTATGACCAAAATACACCGTTATTTCGCTTTTGTTATATTTGTTTATATAGTGTGTGAAGCCTAACTAATATAGAGCGGACATTCACGCCAGAATAGAGGCCGTTAAGGATGGAGTTGCTTATACTTGAATTTTCTTTTGTCGAGATTGCCTTCGTGTTCCGTGGTACCGCAAATAAGCTTGTGTAGCCTTGGCGCGAAGCAAGCGAAGTACAAGATCTAAAAAGAATGTATTGGATGGATGCCCGAGCATTGAGAAGGAAGGACGCTTTCAGAGACAAAAGGCCATGGGGAGATACCGCTCTGTGATCCATGGATCTCCGATTGGGGAAACCGTATCCAAGCTCCATGGCTAGTCTGCAATTTCTTTGGACTTTTTCAAACTTAGCTTAACCTGAAACATCCGAGTAGCTAAAGGAAGGAAATCCACCGAGACCCCGTTAGTAGCGGCGAGCGAGAGCGGATTGGGGCTTTGAAGAAAGAGACGCCCAAAACCTCAAAGAAAGTGTTCACTTATTTTTCGCCGTGTTTCATTCGATTTGTTGTGGATTGGATGATGGAAAAACCAAAGAAGCTACGACTTGAAAGCTTACTTTATTATTATGAAAATGAGAAAGGGTTTTTTTTTTTTTTATAGATGTTGAGGTTGAGTCAGGGTGGGGAGCTTGAAGAGCTTAAAACGAGCCGCTTAGCCTATTCATTTCGTTTTTCAAACAGTTAGTTACGGTTGGCCTAACGACCCCCTAACCCAGGTCAGCAAAAACTCCAAAACTCGTGTTCCAAACCTTTTCTAATAATAAGGTAAGCTTTCAAGCCCTTGACTTTCTAGTAAAGGGCGCGAGTTGAACTGTAATTGTGAAAAGATTGGAAGATCCGCCAAAGAAAGTGATAGCCCTCAGAGATTCGCTCCCATGGTTCGATCCTTCCCAAAGAAAATGCGGCGTGTTCAATTTTGATCGATTTTACGCGAGAAAAGGGACCACCCTCTAAGCCTAAGTATTCCTCAATGACCGATAGCGCATAAGTACCGTGAGGGAAAGGTGAAAAGAACCCTATTTAGGGATTGTAATAGATAACCTAAGATCCGACGCGAACAATCAACCGAAGGAAGAGCTTAGAGCCTTGACTTTCTATTAGATTAGTCAAGCAAGACTCACTCTAACGGCATACCTTTTGCATGATGGGTCAACGAGGAAATGGGGAAAATGCTTAAGCCATTAGGTGTAGGCGCTTTCCAGAGGTTCCATCTTCTAGTTCTTCCTATTTGACCAAAACCCATCGATCTAGCCATGAGCAAAGTTGAAGAGAGCTCTAACAGCCTTGAGGACCGAACCCACGATGTGGCAAAATATGGGGGATGACTTGTGGTTGGGGGTGAAAGGCCAACCAAGGTCGGATATAGATGGTTTTCCGCTAAATCTATTTCAAGAAAGTCGTATGATGTCGATGGCCCAAGGTAGAGCACTCAATGGGCTAGGGTGGCCCGGCCTTACCAACCCCAAGGAAACTTTGAATACGTGCATAGATTGTTTGTACGCAGACCGGACTTTTTGGGTGCTAAGATCCAAAGTCGAGAGGAAACAACCCAGATCGACGCTTAAGGTCCCTAAGCAATCACTTAGTGGAAAAGGAAGTGATCGAGCGATGACAACTGTGAGGTGGGCTTGAAGCAAACCATCCTTTGAAGAAAGCATAATAGCTCACCGGGTCTAGCTCCATGGCAATCAAAAATGTATCGTGGCTCAAGTGATTCACCGGAAGCGAGACCTTGAAAGCTACTTTTTCAAGTGTCAATGGCGGAACGTTTTTTGTCAACCGGGAAGGTTTTTGGTGACAAGACCGGAGATATCGAAGTGAGAATGCCGACATGAGTAACGAGAAATCCCGTGAAAAACACGATCGCTTTCGCCGGTGGAAGGTTTTTCGCGTTTCACCAATATACATAGAGTGAATCGGTCCCTAAAGGAACCCCGAAAAGGGCTACCGTCCGATGGGTACACGAAAGTGACGGTTTCTTTGACTACGTAACCATGCCTGTCTCTTGGAGCGAATTGATGATTGGGCCGAGGGCTGCCCCTCTTCCCTCACTCTCCTTTCCCTAATATGAACCTTGAGTCATCAAAGCCTTTCTAACTTGGGTTCGCCCGGTCGCCTCTACGCCGACCGGCCCTTCAAAAGGATCCGAAAAGAGTCGTAGTTTGGCGACCTATCTTGATGAGGGGCCTTTAGTCTTTGATCCCGGAGTAGGGTCGCGAGAGAGAGCAGAGCTGCATACCCTTACCTACCATAGTCACGAAGTCTCTTTTTATATTCGCGACTTTTGTCATAGTCAACAAGGTTGAAACTTCCAGAAAAAACTTCAATTGGGAGGCGATCCTCCCGTGAACTGACTGCATACCCCAAACCGACATAATGTGAACAAGTAGAGTATACTAGGGCGCTTTGAGAGAACCATGTCGAAGGAACTCGGTAAAATGACCCCGTAAAGGTAGAAGGGTGCCTCCTATCTTTTGATTAGGAAAGCTAAGACATACCGGGGTAGCCACCGCTTATTAAAAACACGTGACTCGCTAAGTGGTAACACGACGATAGAGTCCGACACCGACCGGTGCCGAAGGTCGAAGGAGAAGTGTTAGTTGCTTTGAATGAAAACCCCCAGAACGGGTCGTAACTCTAATGTCCTAAGGTAGCGAAATTCCTTGTCGCATAAGTAGCCACCGCACAAATGGTGTAACGATCGCCTCATTGTCTCCGACATGGACCCGTGAAATTGAATTCTCCGTGAAGATGCGAGTACCAACGCTAGACGGTAAGACCCCCGCACCTTAACTATAGCTTCAAAGGACAACCTTGATCGAATGTGTAGGATAGGTGGGAGGTGGTGACACGCAACCACCAATCCCGAAAAGACCATTCTTTTCGTCTAAGTATGCCTAACCGCTTAGACCGATCATTCGGGAGAGGCGGACATCGCGAGGTGGGGTAGTTTATCCGGGGCGATGCCTCCTAAAGAGTAACAGAGGTGTCGCGAAGGTAGGCTCAAGCTAAGATTATGCTTTCGGAGAGTAATGGTATAAGCCCGCTCGACCCGTGAGATCGACCGGGTCGAACAGAGACGAAAAGTCGGCCATAGTGATCCCGGAGTTCCGGTGTGGAAGGGCTCTCGCCCAACGGATCAAAGGTACGCCGGGGATAACAGTCGATGACTCCCAAGAGCTCTTATCGACGGAGTCATTTGGCACCTCGATGTCGACTCATCACATTCGGGGTTTAAGAAGGTCCCAAGGGCCGATTTAAGTGGTATGTGAGTTGGGTTTAGAAGGTCGTGAGAGACGTTCGGTTCCTATCTACCGTTGGTGTTAAAGCGGAGAATCGTGGAGGAGCCAACCTCATACGAGAGGATCGGGTTGGGCCAACCTATGGTCTATCGGGTTGTTATGCCAATAGCAAAGACCGGCCTAAGTTGGTATGGGAAGAACTTCGCAAGCTAATGAAATCCTTCTATACAAGTTCTCGGATGAGGTTTTTGAACAAAACTTTGATAGGCGAGAGGTGTAAGCACCGCGAGGTGTGAAGCTTATCTCATACTAAACTAAAAGGACTTTCAACTCAACTGGGATCTCAAAGACTAAATGTAGTCCGCCAACCCTAGTGAAAAGTTGAAATGAAAAATTCTATTTCGAATAATAAGGTAAGTTTCATAGCCCCTTGATTAGTACTATAAAGGTTCTTAGACCGCACTTACTAAGCTACCGGTTCTATCCCCGCCGCCAAGCATTCTAGGTGGGAATAGTGAAAGAAAGAGAAGGGCTTCCATTCTCATATCATCGTAAAAAAGTGGCACACGGAGACAAATAAGGAAGACACCCTCAGAGATGCCTTTAAGAAGCGGCTTTCCTTAGACCAAGTCCAGATTGGTCGTGAAGTCTCGAAAAGATCGACAAAGCAATGAGAGAGCTTAGATCCAACTGTCACCGTGAATGGTCGCCAATGGACGGTGAACGCCGGTCATCCATCCCAAAATGAGCACTTGAAATCTCGATTTGATAGATTAGATCGTGTTCCATGTATGGTTTTCCCTTCATAAAACCAGGCCTAAAGCGCTTCTTACGGCGTGTTGGGGTCGAGTTAGCGGGTAAATTGGATCGATTTCGACAATTATGGTGACTCAAAAATCTCAGAAGAGAAGAAATGTTCAATGTGATTACGCATTGTACTACGTCCGGTTCATGAGGCTCGCCACTTTGGATGCAATCATGTTCGTTAGGCTATATGCTTAACACTTCGATTCATAAAAATGTGAAATCGCTCCAAATCTCTCTCGATTGGAAGATCACATAGTACCCTTTAGGACCCAAGAGCTCTAGCATGTGAGATAAAGGCCTTTGTTGTGGGTCATACCACGGTAAGGGGGCACTCCCTGTAACACCAAAATGGGTTCGCGAAAAGCCGGACAACCCTTGGAGGCTAAGTGAACTTCGAACGATAGAGTGGACAAGGGTGAATTTACATTTCTTTGTTTAACAATGATCATTTTTTTTCTATTTTTTTAAAGAAGGAATTGTCGATAGCATGCGCCTACCATCAACCGAAAGCAAGTTTAAACGAGGCCTGGTGGTCGAAAGTGAGCGGTAAGGTAGGGAATGGCTACCAAGGCACGGTGTAAAGTAGTCTAGAGAGTGAAGCTAAAGCCTTTTTGTCCGACTCTGTCATTGAAGTGAACCCAGAAGCCTAAGTCAATTCCCTAGTAATCGAATACTAGCTTTTTTTCTTTCATCAATACCGAATGGCCAGACTTTCTTGTATGGTGTGGATGCCTCTATAAGGTGTGTACATAGATAGTAGCATGCATCCACGTGTGTTCGTTCCATTTGCTAGGTGTGCTACCAAGTCAATGAATCTAGGTATGAAAAGAAAGAGAGACAATCCCGCATAGTGAATCAAGAAGTGATCGAAAGCTTCCTCAAGCATGAAAGATCAAGAAAGGAAAGAAAGCTTAGCCAACCACTACATATCACTCGCTCATCGACCTCGGCCACGCTCGTTAAGCAAGAGTTGCTAGTAGCAAATTTTAAGGTTACTAAGATGTTAGGAGCTAAGTCATTTTTTTACGCTTATTTCAATCTTGTATGTACTAAAATAAAAAGAAGTAGCCAAAAGAGAGGCTAGAGAGGCTCGGGATATATTCTTTTTGTGATGATTGACAAGGGACGGACTCCCCCTCACAAGAGACGAAGTTGGAAATAGTACCCTCTTTTCTCTTTGGGTAGGAACATTTTCGCCTATTGAGTAGCACTTCCTTTTATCGCTGGCAGCTCTTTGATCCACGATTCTTTTCAGCTTTTGTCTATTTTGCTTCACTTAATACGTTGATATGCAAAATGGAAGTCATTCCTCCCTTAAAGTGAAAGGGAATTGGGTGATTCCACCGGGCTGGCTCTAGTCTCTAAGCTCATGGTCCCACCAAATTTCAAATGGATTCCGCTTTTGTATCCCTTTTTTCGCCCTTTTTTGTCGATTTAGACGGCCCTATGGGATTTCACCCTTCCTCTCAAAGAAGGAGGCGCCAGAGAAGATTAAAGTTCTGACATCGGCCGCAGGAGACCCTTCCTTCTACAAAAGCGAAAAGGCGACACGGAAGGCGATGTGGAGGCAAGGCACCCATCGCTACTGGATTTATCAAGGCACACTAAAGGTCTGGATTGTGATGAGGAGATGGAGTGATGTGCAGGATGAGGCATGTGAAGCGGCGCCCTAGTTTGATTCTCTGTTGATGAATAGGAGAAATCTCATTAAAACTATCGACAAAGATCGGGACCATACCTTTCACCCCTTTCGGGATCGCAGACTAGAGGTATTCTTCCATGAAAGGAGAGGAGACGTTTGTTACATATTTATGGATTTTCCATCTTTTCTGTCCGGTTGCGATGTCTCTCGGCTTTCACGGGTGCGATTTCGGGTACATCCGCCGAGAGCGAGAGTAGGGAAGGGTCATGAATGAATTCAAATATAGAGACTCTAGGAGGCCAATGTATGTATACAAAAACGAGTTGTGGATAATGGTAACACACATGTGGTTATCGTGTTGTTTGGATATATCAAACCACCGTGGAGACAGATCCATTGTTGGCTCCTTGATCCGAAATCGATCCGCTCGCATATCGTGAGTTGTTGTCCCGAAAAAAGGAGAGGACGTGCCCGTGTGCTCTAACGAAGGTCTTCCCTTGGTCTCTATCCGCAGAGTCCGCCTCCCCGACGCTTATCCACTATCTCAGCTGGAGCTACACACACACCGCTTCCCCGCCTATGGTGGGAGCTCATCCGAACTTCATCTTCCAACCAAGAATCCGAGCCTTTTTTTTATCTCATCTCAACCGCCTTTTAGAGGCGCCCGCCGAGAATTCACTATTTAAGAGTCCATCTCTTTTGAAGTCTCGCCAGATTGGCTATCTTCTTTAGAATAGATCCGCTTTGGAGCCGGTATTGGCGTTATAATTTCTTTCCCCGAACCGGGGCTTTCGAACCCCGCAAATGATTCAAGTATGGACTTTCGTCCAATTGGGTTGCAACTTTGTGATCCATGGCGGGGGAGCTCCTAGGAAAGGTGGTCGATTTTCATCAATAGGAGAGTGGGTGGGAGTTGGGGAAGCGTTTGTTCGATTTTTTAGCAGCACATCCACCGACACAAACTCGGGCGAGATCAAAGGAAACCAACCGAACCGGTCTTGTATATAAAATACAAGAAGTAGATATATATCATGAACAACTTTCTTTCCTATCCGCTAGAATCAAAGAATGGTTCCAACTCGGCGAAGCGGATTCGTTTGCTTGTTATGTTCCGCCGACTAGTTGTCTTTCCTCCGCTTACGTAGTTTGGCGCAGATTACGTTCCTTCATGCGGTCCGGACTCGCCCGCCTCGATTGAATTGAGGGCTGGCCTCTTTGACTCGGGCAGGGGAGAGCGAGCCGAAATGAAACCACTTTTTCAAGGCAAAGAAAGCGTAACGCAAGAAATTTTCGCCTCGACGGGCCAACCGGCATGGGAGAAATCGTTCTAACTATTAGTTAGGCATTCGATTAAGGACACTTTTATTTAGTAAGGTAAAAGCGGATCTACGGAAAGTAATACTACACTAGGTAGGTAATTTGTTCCTACAAAGAGCTTTCAGCCCGAGATAGAATCTAATTGATATCCGCAAGTCGAGAGAGTAGTCTAGTAGCTTATAGTGCCCGTAGTAGCTTATTCTCTCGTGAAGGAAGTTTGGTGCTTTCTTTTCTCATTCCGTTCCTCCGCTCTTGTTTTTGTTCTTTGAGCCGCCTCTAATGTAGGTAGGAAGGAATAGAGTCAAGGTCTTACCCCGCCAAGATAATCTAGATGTCTTACGATAACACAAGCTAAGCCGCTTCCAATTGAAAGCAGAAAGAGTGAGGTAGCTCAATAAACCTAGCAAAACACGGCTAGATTAAGTAGGGCAGGCCGCTAACCTGGGATTCTTTGTCGATAGAAGGAATTCGCGAAAGTCGCCGATGAAGATATACTAAAAGAGGGCTTCTCATTATGTGGATACAAAGGCTCCATTCCCACAAGAATTGCAAACACCAAGAGAGGGGTCCAACCCGACACGATATCCTTCTTTCATTTCACTAGAAAGAAGTATTCATAGTCCAATCCATTACAGCCGCCAGCCTAACAGCATAGATCACACTAAAACTTGATAGCTAGAATCTCTTGACCGTCCCATCTATACTTTCCTTTGAATGAATAAGATAAATAATTGATATATTTAGACTTGATCTTATTCTCCAACCCCTTATCTCGTAGAATGAGAATAGAATAGAAAAGTCCAGAATCTAAAGTACGCTTCAAGGCTCTATGTATTAAACACCTAACCGAACTACTATACTTATTCATGTGTCCACTTTGGAGAGTCGGACCTAGGCCATCCGGTTGAGTAAACAACTTCCCAAACTTTCCCGTTTTTTCGTTGTAGAGGCAATGAAATTCTTGATGAGTTCCCTTGGCTATTTTCAAATAGTGTTCGATCGACACGTATTAATCAATATTCGATTGATTGGTCCGAGTTTATCGACAAAAAATGGGCCTTTTTTAGCGGATCACTCTATTATCCACTTCTAGCACATGACTTACATCAAGTTATGTATCGACTAAGACCGAGAGTGGCATATTCAACACATCCGCCTCATTCAACCTACACCGGTTAAGCAGAGATCGATAGGCGAATGTATAATCGATCTATGACCTATGAAACCTTTATGGTAGGCTTTCGACTCACCATTATGAGATTTCCCCTAATCCGACTCTTTTCAACCGATGCCTTACCACTTGGCTATACTCCATTTCCCAAACCCAACTCACGCATACCACTTAAATCCTTTCCTTTTACGCCAGAGGCCCAGGGTAACCCTGTTCTCAAGTTAGGATTCTAAAGCAGACTTTTTTTGTCCTACCAAAGCAATTTCTATTCAGGGAAAGGGCTCTCTCTTAACTATATGAAAGTGTCAAAGAAATTACTTATATTATATATAGTAGCAACAATCATTCATTGGCTAGAATGAGCTAAACCGGTATCAAAGAAGCTTCCTGGATGAGCTTCTAGCAGATTTCGTCCGATCAAGCACTTAAGACATTCCCGGCCTGCCTTATCTAAGAGCTAGCGAAGCAATTGCGACTCTACCTATTGAATTGCTTCTCCTCACTCACTTCGCCACCGTTAGGGGAATCAAAACCTTTTCAAATCAAGTTCAAGCGATAACTTGCCAAAAATTGACTTATTCCTTTGTCTCAACCGGAATTTCATTCGGTACAATTTTTTTTGGCCGGAGATTCAAGATACCCGTGTGATGTGTTGATTCCGCCAAAACCCCGCAGCCTAATTCTAAGAATCCCGGTGTTGAGCCCAACAATTCAGAAATTTGAATGGACTTGGACCTTTCCGCTGAAGATCGAGATAATGTCACCTCCAATAAACGGTGATCCGAAAGCAAGACCTCAATTGATGGACTACGTATGTGGTCAAAAAGATCCAACCAAGAGCTAGTATACAAGATCCTATCCAGACGCTCCTTAGTTCTATTGTTTGTCCAGTGAAGAAGGGTCCTTGAAAAGCCTGCAGATCCTCCCAGACTACAATCGAGAATCAAGTTATTAAAATCCTCCATCGCCTCTAATGGACACCGGAGCCCCCCCTTTCTCCGCAAAGATTCAAAACAATGTTGAAATCACCACCAACAATCCATGGGGAAGATTGCGATTAAGGTCCCCAAGACCTTCCTATAAATCACATCTTTCCTCCGTGTACATTTCATTTCTCCCATATATGGCGAGAAAAAGAAAAGGGTCAAGAGCGATGATACCAACTACAAAATGCATGAACGTGCATGGTCACGAACCAATTCCACTTTATCACATTCATGGGAGAATACCCATATCTTATTGTCGAGTGAATAAAACAGGTAATCCAATCCAAGCGGTCTTTGAAGCGAAATCTATCGAACGTAACCTTAGGTTCAATGATAACCAAGATACGAGGACGTTGAGAAACAACTAAACGTTTCAGGATATTGAAAGAATCTAAGTTCCCGACGCCTCGGATATTCCCTGAAGAGAAACTTCAAGTTTGTTGGGGAGGTACCATCGGGGGGGGACACATGTCCCGCCTTTTGGTAGAGTAGGATTCTTCTTATTTTGAGGCCTTCCCCACGTCGTTTCACCACCTTCTCACCCGCTTTGGGCTCTCTCTGAGGATGCATTCCGATGTAGTGCTTGTTCTTTGAGCTCTTCATGAGGTTGGCCCCTATCCCGTTGATCGGGTATACCCTTAATCCATGACTTCATAAGAGAATGCTTCAAATTTTAACTTATTTATACTTTTCTTTTTACTAGTGGACAACTAACTAAGCATTACTCATTAAAGTCAAGAAGTTCACTACCTTGGAAAAGTGAAGCTACCGATGCCCGTGGATTCCGAGAGTCGCATATAGAATGAATGTTATTGATGCTAGAATGGAAGAATCAAATCTCCCAGATCGGAAGAATGACTCCGATGCTCTAGAATCCGATCAATAGTAGAAGAAGTCGGTCGCGACTAGGCAGGAAGAAGGAGTGGAAGTGAGTCCTAATAAGAAAAGGAGGCTAAGAGAGACCAAAATAGCTACCCACGACCCATAAGCAACGATGCAGTAGACCTGGTCACGCGAGAGTTCTTAGATTTCTCTAGTCAACAAAGATTAGAGATTTGGACTAAGATCATCAAAGAAGGAATCGATCGGGATGCGATAAGGGAATGGGATGCTACCGGTGGACTTCCCACCTTCAAAGGTTCGACGAGTCTCTTTATGAATAGGTTCTTTACGGTGACTTGAGAAGAAGTGCTCCCTTGACTTCATTCAATGCCTAGAAATGGGATAAATTCTTTAATAATATGGTACCCGAGATCTTCCCCGCCTCGACCAATAGGCCTTTAGTGAGGAATGCTAAAAGGGATGAATCTTAGAGATGATAGGCACCGGAGTTAGTTTAGGGAGTGAATTCAACACAAGTCTAGGTTTCAGTCGACATTGATGAACAAATTACCGGCCATCAGGTCGGGACTCAGACTACCTTTCGCTTCCCGGAAGAACCACTCGTGGAGGCGCCCCATCAAAGAACCCCCTAAATAGGGGAAAAGAGAAAGATCAAAGGGGTGGTATCCTCCCCATCCGTCCGCTAAAGACACACTCGTTAATCGCTTGGCGCAAATCTTTTAGAAAATCAAGCAATGTATCATCGCTTTGAATTCGCGATAAACCTTAGCGTTGGTTGACAACTTCAAATGATCGGTTCGAGTCTGCTGTCGTAATTGGGAATTTATTGGATAAGGGGGCCGCTCAGAGACTAGGCTCCCTATATCTTGAAGAATTGGACATGGTCGACTTTTCGTGTGTTTGCTATAGGAATCTATATATCAAATATCGCCTATTGACGATTTCCATGAGAAAACCGTGGTCTTCTTCGACCTTTACCTTTGATAACTTTCCTTACTAACTAGATCCGGTGCCCTAAGTGTGGACTCTTTATAGAATACGGGGATATTCTCATATCAAAACAAAAAGACTAAGAATCTTTTTAATGGATAAACCTCAAACAATTTAGCGTATAAAAGGAATAGCCAGAGGAAGACTTACTTAATATTACTTAATAGGAAAAGAAGGGCTTCAATACAATAGTGTAAGGAAGCATCTACTATGGAAGAGACGGATGTCTGGCCAAACCAAGTTTGATCCTTGATTTAGTAAGATCAAAGGAGCCTTAACGAAACCGCTTCCCCGGCAGAGCGATGGTTGACGGATGAGATTAATCGACAAAGGCAAAGCGCAGACGGGGACCATCTCACTTGGGCAAGGGCGAGGATGGACTAGTCACTCCGCGAAAAGCTTCGCAAGACCGTATCCTTGTTCGATACCATTTCGGATAATACTCTAAATGAATAACGATTTGTGGTGAGAAAAGTGAGATCAAAAGAACTAAGCTCAAGACGGTCTCTCCTCATGAGTCTCCGGTCTAAAACTAGCGAAAAGAACGCGGACCCTTTCTAACGATTCCAGAGTGGAGCATAAGAAGCGACAAAGGGTCTTTGAAAGCATCTTAGTTCTCCTATACTTTCTAGATTCGAAAGATAGATTAGTAAGGACTTCCTTTTTCTCTTTCTTAGGTTGTTGATTGGTAAGAAGGAATAGAAGCCGTGATCAATCGCACTATCACTCGCTTCACTTGCCTAAGCTCGCCACGTGTTCTTATCAAGAGCATGCATGTGTCTTGGTCTCTCTCTTCTCGGGCATGGGGCTACTTCTTTTCATAGCACAATTCCTAGGTAGAGCACCTACTCCATCAATGACTCCTTAGTCAATCTAAGAAGAGCGGATCGAGAAAAAGCGTAGGTAGGCCACTCTTCTTCTCCCTAGTTTATGAGTTTCATTTAAAGGTATAGGAAATGTATTCGGTCTCTCCCCGCCGTTAATCATTGGAACCGATCAAAGCATTCTTATATGCATCTCCTGTTGTTAAACAAACTAACCGGGCTTTTTCCAAGGGCGGGTAGGCTAGTTACAATTGCTAAGTAAAGATTATTCTGGAGTGACTACCCTTACACTCACTCGCCTTGCCCAAGCTCATTTCGTTTGCTTGAGGTTGCTAGTAGCTAGTTCGGGATGTTTAAGGTGCAATAGGAGAGCTAAGACTAAGTACTAATGGTTTCCAACCAAGGGCCTATAGATTCAATACAAGGACAGAGTACATGTGGTTTTGTTAATAAAAAGAAGATGGCGTCCCACTACCGGGCCTTGCTTTTAGTCGGACTGGTACTTCGCCCAAGCTTGTACTCAAGAGAAGTCAATCACAACCTCTCGCTAATCCATCTTTTTTCTCTATACATGATCCTTCCATCAAACAAACGGAACACAAAAACTAAGTCATCTGTCACTGACAAATCGGTGAAAACTCAAAGATTCAAATCCTCAGAGCTCATTCATAGCGCTTAGTGTAACGACTATATTCTTCTCATACGAGAATTTGCGAACTTGTAAGAACCGCCTTTCCTGCGATGGTTCTTGTTTCTTGCTTAAAGGACAACATTTATTTCGAGTCATCTAAGAATAACATAGATAAAGAGAAATGTTCAGGAGATCGAAGGCAAGTTGTTCGCTACCTCATTTGTGCAGAATAGAGTATGCCTTTTTCGACTCCCTTTGGTGGAGTACTCTTGTATTGACCCTTCTTTTCTCCTCGAATTCAAACCTTCTCTTCCCCGGCCTTGAGACGTAGGACTTAGTGGTCTATGCTATGTCTATCCCGGGTGATCTATGATTCCTAACCTTCGAACTTCCATACTCTACCATGAAAGGTTCCATTTCTTCCTCAATCTCGCAATCGAAGATTTGACTTTCATCTTTACCCCGACTTTCGTCTTCCTTGATTGCTTAACACCTCGAGGACTAAGCGGACTAAGGTCTTTCTTTTCTACCCATTCATTCATACAAAATCCACTCATTCTCTCTCCTTACGAGGTATCCTATCTATGTGTGCTTTCATATCCGCCGCATCCTTTTCATCATAACCTTATGTGTGAAGGAACACTCTTTTAGCCATAACCGCTGATTGGGGATAGGAATGAAGCCAATTTCCCTTACAATCAATAGGATTTTAAGAGAAATATGTCGATTCGTAACTTTAGGCTACCTCAATCCTTATTCTTTCGAGTAAGCAAAGCGCATCGATTGAAATGCTAACCCCTTCCAGGGGTATCCTTTGATGTTTCGTGTCCTTCCCAATTGCATGCGGAGTGGCGGGTTGCCATTCATCCAAGAGGAGTTTCATGCCATTCCCTTCCGGTTCCTTTGATGGTGGTCCAAACAGAGACAAAGAATCTTGATGAGTAAGGCTTGTAAACGAGGAGATGACAACGACTTCAGAAGAGCATCGCCAACCGCTTCGGCGGAGTTCAATCTTTGAATTGGGAACAAAACCCGGCCGTGTGCCACTTACCGGGATCCTACCTCTAGGGGCCAATTTGAGATAGATAAAGGGTGTCAAGCCTCATGGGCGATTGAGCACTATCCCAACAGACGGATATGGATAGTTCATCTCATCACCAAATTTTTAGGTGATGGGCTTGTGGTATCGGCGATTCGACTTCGAAAAGCGAAAGTATGGCCTATTAAATAGTGAATTCATGAGTGATTTCCTTAGTTCCGATCCCCCTACACGATAACCTAAAGTAGTTAGACCGGCCCCTTCTAGAGCATCCTAACTTTGGCACCAACCTTTGGAATGCAATGGCGGAAAGTTGTCTACTTGCCTAAAACCGTGCACTTCAACAAAGAGGAGGATTAAAATCTTCAATAGATAAATCAAATAGTAGACCGTTTGGGGACTTGTAGCTAAAGAGGAAGCCTGTAAGGGATATGCCCCGAGAGCGAGTTGGTTTGAATTGTAGGCGATATCGAATCGAATACCGAAAAGAATCTATCATACAACACTCACTATGGTCGATTAGGTCCAAGGATAAAAAAGAAAATGAGGCCTCATTAAAACCTAATTGAAGTCAAAGCCACAGGAAAAACCTTTAGAGAGAAAAAAGAGTACCATGCAAGCTAATCACAAAACCTAAATCGCTCTCTACCCGACATGTCCCCACATGTAAGAAGACCTCGATCGCTTGTTGGGGAATTAATTGCACGGATCTATTCGGGATGAATATTTAAATATAAATTTAATTCTAACAATTATTACTAGCATGAATTAATCCTATATTAATTCAAATAATAATTCAACAACAAATCATGCATATAAACAGTTCACATAAATCCTACGCATGCAGAATTGCTACGGGTTTACGTGAACTAACCTCTTGGAGTGGCAATGGTCTCGTCGATAAAAACACACCAAAAAGCCTTCCCAAGTATTCCTTAGTCCTTGCTCGTAAATCCGGTGGAAGGAAGCTCGCGAACAATTAACAAAAGGGAAAATAAAAATTTGTTGCACCACCTTTGTGGATTTACTAATTTTTTCAGCACATGGAATTGTACTTGGGGATGAAGAAATCATCCCCTATTTATAGATAGGTGGTGGCCGATTTTTTGTCATGGAATAGGGAGGAAAAATCATTTTCTTGATCTCTAAGAAATATATCTCCTATATTCTTTTCTCCATAATTAAAATATTCCATAAAATCCCACCTTCTCTTGTTATGGTTATTTTCGAAAAAATAAGGATAAAGATTCCAAGATTTGGATCTTCTTGAATTTATGAGATATACCTGTATTGCAAGAATACATATCTTCCATAATATCTTTTCAAGAAAATCAAAAAAATATTTCTTTCCCTTATTCTTTCAGAATTTTCGAAAATAACATATAAATAACCAAGTGGGAGATTTCTTGAATTTAATGAGATAATCTTGTATTTCAAGAATACATATCTTCATTCCATAACAAAATTCAAAGAAAATCTTTCTCCCCTTTTACTTATATTTTTTGAAATTAATGAGGAAAAATAGCAACAAAATTTATTTTATTTTTAAACACATTTTTCAGTTATTGGACTTTATGTTGGGCTACTTGAGGGGCCTTTAAGAAAATTAAGATTGGACCTTCCAATGGATCTTGAATTATCAATATTGAGCCACAATATTATTCAAGCCCATAAATATTAATTAATCCCACTACATAATTAATATTGCACTATCCATCTTAACCCATATTACAGTCAATATGGCTCCCGGTTATTATTTCCCGGGTTTAAGATTATCTAGCCCATTAATTAATTCAAGCCACTGAAATAGCTTTCCATTAATTAATATCTTTTATCCTTGGTAAAGGAACGGTTCAACATTATTATCCATACCGGAAACTAGTTCCACTTGCAAGATTTGGTATGATAAAACTTATGAACCTCCCAATGGGGCAAATCGAACAAGTGTACTTGCACACGATTCTCCGTATTAAATCTTAGCAATCGCATGTGATCAATAATATTTCCCAAGATATAAAGTATTGAATCTCGTTGATTATCTACCCGTAATAAGTCAAAGCAATAATTACTAACCACACGCGATCCTATTTAAGGGACGAAGATTAAGAAATAACGAATCACTGAGGTCTAATTCTTCCTAGTTTAGTTCTGAAGAATTTGTCCTCCTGTAGGTCCTATTCAGTGCACTAAACATGCACTAGTGTAATCTCTTGGTCAAGACAAGCCAATCTGAGCCTTACACTTCAACCTTTCACGATGGATTGTTCATTTCCATCTAGGTCGTGAATGGTGTACTTTTGGTTACAAGGGACTGTTAATTTAATCTTCTGTGATCTGGTATCACTAAATTAACTACAATGTAACACGTACTATTTATTGAACAGTTATGCAGTAAATATATGTAACATTCGATGATATTTAAAGCATCAGTGATAAACAATTTATTTCAGTAAATAAGACCAAAATTCAGTTTGATTATACAAAGTAAAAGCATACTTTCCAGTATAATCCCAACAAAAGTGAGGCGCAGCTGTCCACCACACGAAAGGGAAATTATGCTTAGAAAAGAAAGCAAGTCAGCAAGTTCAGGTTTTATGTTTGGTGCCACAGAGGCTAACAGTTATAGTCATTCACTGCTAGTTGACAGAGTAGAGCACAACGCCCTGTTCTGCCGCATTCCCCTTCTCACCTTTCATCTCGCCTCCATTGGCTTTCGCAAGGAAGCATCTCGAAAAGTTCCCCAATCTATGGTTGATGCATCACTCGAACTCTATCCCATTCCCTACTTGACTTTATACGTCCGAGCGACCCCTCTAGGATGCGATGCGGGAAGGAAGAAGTGAAACAATCGTAGTGCAGTTTATCAATTATTCTATTTAGGCTTCTTAAGACATCGCTTCCTTACTCCACTCTCTAGTTCACTGATTGATTCTTCCGCTTCTGTAACAGAGGCTAAAAGGTGTGAATGAAGAAAACTTCTTCTCCAGATTCTACAAGAAAGGGTTAGGATCATTGGGCTTTGCTCAACCTCCCTCAGGGATCGCAGAGTCAGAGGTAGATTAACTACTTGTACATATCTCCTGGCAAAAGAATATCCCATCCCGAGGTCTTAGCCGAGACTTGGCTTTACGCCCTTTGGTCTTTCTTTTATCGTTTTAGTAAAAGGCCTCCGGCTGCAGCAAGGCTATCTTGAATTCAAATTTTAAATGAAATAAATGCATTCCTCTTTATTTTATTCTATTGTGCTCAGCGAACGGATAAAGCCCAGGATGGGAAGTCGCATCTTTCCCGATAGCAAATAAAATACCTAGCGAGTACATGTAAATAGCCCGTAGGGGGTGAAATGCAAGTCTTGCTAAGTAGCTATATATGCCTCCGCATGTTGCATCTTTCATAACCTATTTAGGGCATTTTCAATAGAAACAACAACAAAAGGCAAGAAATAACTCGATAGTAACTATAAGATAGCAAGCAGACGCGAACTCTCTCTCAATTCGCAAGTCCTGCTATAAGCTAGTTTGCAATACTTGCTATACTGTATTCATGAAAGAAAGTATATGCCTCTTTCAAGCAAACAAACTATACAGTAAGAGTAGTATAGTATAGTAGCAAGTCACGCTAAGTAGCTTATATATAGTATGCAAGTCTTGCTATACAGTATATAGCTATAGCTAGCAAGAATCTTTCATAAACCATTTCATGAGTGAATTTGCCCATACATTGACCCCTCTCATGCGCATTCCCTAAGTCGTCCATCCGTTGAGTATTAGAAAGGATCCCCTCACTAGAGCTTCGTAAGCAATCCCTCAGATGAGGAATAGGCAAGCCGGTGTGAGTTCTTCGCAATCATGGGACTTTGATCGTAACACAATAGTCGCTTCTCCCTAGTGAATTGCCCTCAGATAACCCATCTAGCCATGTTCTAGCCCCAATGCATGCAGGAGATAAGACCTATCGGCGGGGAGTTTACAACATCTATACGTCAATCTAGTATCGATAAGCAAGTAGATGCCTTACACTTCCTCGCTTTTGGAGTATCTGTAAGAAATGTAATAATAGAATAAAAGAAGATGGAGAGTCTAATCGAAAAAGGTCAATCACCTACATAAAGATGAAAGCAAAGCTAGTTCGAGTTTGGGATACCATATGGTGCTAGTTGATTTCGGTTATAGTCTTATAGTAGAGTCGTTCAACCATAAGATATTTTGTATGGGGAATGATACCCGAGCTAAGGGTGGTAAAGAAAGTAGCTAATAAAAGGATATGAATAGGAAGCCCCTAACGGTTAACGTGTTTAACTTAGGGAAGTGAGCGAGTGATAGTGCAAATGTTATTATTCATAAGCCACCCCTTTTATGGAGAAAGAGTTGTTCTGTAGCTGCCAAACACAGGAGCTAAGGTAGGCAAATCTAATGAGCTAAGTTCTTCTTTCTTTTATTATTCTATCCTTATAAGATGGCTATAATGTAGCATTGGTTGGCTAGAAGGAAGGTCAAGTTATAGATATTTTGATTCCATGGTTGAAGTCCCTGTGTATTGGTAAGTCCGTTTCTATTAAGCTAATTCCGGAGTCAACCTACCCTAAAAGAGCATTGTATGAGAGCGGGCAAACCCTAGCTTCCCCCGGGTTTAGATCTAGAATAAATAAGGACCGAGTCTACCCCTACTTAGAATCTTTTTTGCTATCGGTTCTTACTCCAAGGGATATATGATCTATAAAGAAAGCATGTCGTCAGAAGGTTCTTTTCTTAGTCCTCGCTTCATTAACCTTAGCACTTCGCTCAAATCCTTACTCTTTGCTAATCGGCGAACCCTTTAGCTACCCGAATACCCTTCTGTTTGGAATACCCGACTAGACTAGTAGCTAACCTCAAATTTGCTCTCCTACCAACTGAAAAGGAAGATAAGAGTGCTAAGGAAGAGTTTACTAGCTTTCATATAATAGAGTCTATCTCCTCACACCTTATTGATAATAGATATCTTCTTCGATTCCTTAACAAGTAAACTACGAGAATACCCCTTAGCACAAGCTAGAATGAATCCTTTAGTCAAAGAGTTCTATATCCCTATAGCCCTAGCCCTATAGGGTTAGGGTAAGGTTGATTTATATCGCTTAACTTACAGCTATGGAAGCGAACAACTACTTCTAAGCCGACTCTCCTCTCTTTCAACTTAGAAATAAGAAATAAGGACTGAGAGAGGTACTCAAGCTAGGTTAGCGTGTTACAGGGTTTACTAGTTGCCACCCTTTTCCCCCGCCACCACAAAACAACAAGCCCCAACATACCGCCATTGATCAACTTTGACCTACCTTCTATATTCTATAATACAATAGAATAGAAAGAAGAAAGATTAGGCTGAAATGCCAATGATCGAGACTAAGGTTTTTTTACCACTCACTGTAGGACATTCTCGCTTCGATAGAGGAGTGGAGCTACAAAGAGCTATGGAAGCTGAGAAGAGGCTACGACACAAGAAGAAGAGAAATTTGGGCCTAAACTCCAACAAGGAGCCGGTCCAATCGCTCAAAGGAAGGTGCCAACCCGGCTAAGTGCCATCTGAAGGCTAGGCTTACAACAGCATAGGCAATTAGTATCGACATCCCAATCCGCTGAAGGAAAGTGTTGGGATATTTTAGTTTTGATGAATTATGCCAAAACATTATCAACTTGTGTTATTTAAGTTAATCTACAAATAACAAGTTGAGGGGGAACAAGAGAACAAGTTAAGGGGGAACTCATGAAATCAGACGAAGATGATCGAGATCAAATGAAAGACGAGCGGTCGTCGAGATCGGATGAGTAGGATGAGTTCCGAAAGTAAACCGATGAGTGAACAAGAAGAAACATGCCGATTATTGAAGAAGAAATGCTGATGCAAAGAAATGATGCAATCTTGATGTAATGTTGATGCAAAGAATGATCACCGATCGATGCAAGAATGATGCAGTTTTGTCGATGTCTTGAGATCTGACGAGATCAAAGCTGCAGAAGAACCAGATCAGTGCACGGGATTTGCATCAAGGCGGAGACAAGAAAATGTCCCCTAAGACGCCAAAAAGAGATAGATGACATGAAAGGCATTCCTTGTGCATTGGTACAGCCTGAACCCTTATGTATGCATTGCTGTGTATGAGACCGATATCTGCTTTTGTGAGGCATGGTAGCAAGATATCAAAGTAACCCGAGAAAGAGTTGATCTACGATTAAAAACATCCTCAAGTATCCGAAAAGAACTTGGGATAGAATGTTGATTTATCAGTCGACACTCCAATCCCATCGGGCTACACCGGACTCGGATTTCAATCGGACTTAGATTCCGCAAACTATCTCGCCTCGGTTAGTGTGTTTCCATTTGGGAAGTGTAGCCATCAAATGGACGAAAAGTGTGAAGCGAGAAATGCATCAGCGACTCAACCATGGAAGTCGGTAAGTAGCTGCTTGTGAAGCGTTGAAAGAACCGCTTTTGGCTCTAGACCTTCTTAGTGGACTTGGATGGAGTTAGAAATTTTTGTCAAATTAGAAATTCCACAAGCTAAAAGGCATTGCGAAAATTCAAGGGAACCAAGAGTCCACAAGTCAAACAAGCACACTAAAGGAAAGACATCTTATAATCAGAAATCATTAAGAGAGGAGATAGATGTGGCAAAGATAGCGCCCGAGAACAACCCCAGCGCATCCATTCGAGTCCGCCTCAATACATTCGAGAGACATGTGAAAGGAATGGGTGTCAAGAAAATGTCCCTTTGAGTATAAGTGGGAGCAAAAGGTGACATTAGAAGAGATGACATGAGAAAGGCATTCCTTTGAGTTAAGTGGGAGATTGTTGGGATTAACCTTTTATGTATATGCATTGATATATTCTTGAAATAAATTGTTTATCCCGGATATCTTCATATATTTTGTCATTGTAGTTAATTTAGTGGCATGGTAAAGCAAGATATCAAATATTGGCTTGTCTTAACCACTAGTGATGGCGATGCCTTTGAATAGGACCTAAAGGAGGATTAACCAACAAGGAAGAATTAGACCTCGATTGGTTTAAAAACATTAAATAGGATCATGGGATTGGTAACTAAAAGTAGCTTAATCGGTGAGGAGATTTAATACGGGATAGAATGTTGATTTTTATCGCATTTGTTCGATATTTCAACTTTAAAATTTCAAAAATTTATAAGATATGTTGGGAGAAAGATTTTCTTTGAATTTTGTTATGGAATGAAGATATGTATTCTTGGAATACAAGATTATCTCATTAAATTCAAGAAATCTAGAAGGTCCATAGGAAACTAGGTTATCTATATTGAAAGGTTTTAAAAAATTAGAAAATAAAGGGCAAGAAAGATTTTCTTGATTTTCTTGAAAAGATATTCTTGGAATACAAGAAGAAATATGTTATCTATATTGAAATTTTCGAAAAATTTCTTGAAATACAAGAATATCTCATAAATTCAAGAAGATCCAAATCTTGGTTTCTTGCAAGCCTTGTATTTTCGAAAAATCCATATTATAGAGTGGGTGGGATTTTTGTGGAATATTATAATTATGGGAAAAAGAATATAGGAGATATATTCAAGATTTCTTGGAGATCAAGAAAAGATTTTCCCACATTATTTTATCACTAAATTTCGACCACCCCAGTATCTATAAATAGGGGATGATTCTTTCATTCCCATGTACAATTCAATGTGCTGGAAAAATTAGTAAATCCACAAAGGTGGTGCAACATAATTTGTTTTTCCTTTTGTTAAATCGTTCACAAGAATCCTTCCACCGGATAGTCGAACGAGGGCTAAGGGAATACTTGGGAAGTCCTTTCGATTAGTCTAATCAGCCATACCGTTGCCATAAGAGGTACGTTCGCGTAAACTCGTAGTATTCCGCATGCGTAGGTTTTACGTGGATTATTATATGCATGATATGTTGTTGGATTATTATTTGAATTAATATAGGATTAATTCATGCTAGTAATAATTAAAGAATTAAATTTGTATTTAAATATTCACCCCAAATAGATCTGTGCAACTTATTCCCCAACAACTGGTATCAGAGCCACGGTTTCGGGCTCTGAATTTTTTAAATTGTAATTTAATTCGTTGGCATTAAATTTGAAATTGGATAGTAGAATTGCTAGATCTATTTTGCAGGTATCCAATTGTCATGGAATTTAATGTGTTTGTTTATGCATGCATATAAACTGCGGGTTTTTAATTCGATTCGCTCGGATTCGCTTTTTGCCCTACGGAGAAAATCCACGAAGTAGATTAGAATTTATTTGATTTGATCAATGTAATAGATAGACTAGTCTAGATTCAGGTTTATTTATTTTTGTAAATAAATTGTAACCGGATCAAAAACGAGGATGGAGATGAAGAATTAAAGGACAAAATCTAGAATCGGACGAAGGGCGGCTGGCGCCATACGGGCACGCGACGGGCGCAGGCCGAGGCCGAGGCGGCCGACGGGGAATATGGAACATGGACGGGCGGGCAAAGGCGACACGGCACTGCACGACGGGCCGAAATGACGACGCGGCCGCACGCTGGCGCAGTATGGGGACGCGCGGGCACCGCCAAAGTCAGGCGAGGCGGGAGGCGGGGACGGCTGGGCACCGCCGGTGTTGCGGCGGAGGCGGAGGCCTTGGCGCGGATGGCGCGGATGCGCGTTACGCTTGCCGCCACCGAGGCGTATTTTATTTTAAGTGTGCCGAAGTCAGCGACCGACGTGGCATTGACGGGCGGTGCCAAGGCTGCAAAATTTGGTCTAGGCAAGCGGTCGGGCCGGATGTGGCGTGCATCATTTACCGCGAGCTGCTTGGTGTGGCGTTTCGAGATGAAGTTTTTTTTCGAGACGATCGAATGGGAGAAAATCAAGACGGTGTTTCTTCAAGATCAAGCCAAGAAAAATCAAACCATGACAATTGGATAATTTGTGCCCAATGTGTTTTTTTTTTTTTTTGTTTTTGCTTGATTTATTTTGTGCTATCTTATGCCTTATTTAATTTGTTTAAATGTGTTTGCATGAGAGTTGTCAAATGAAAAATCTCACCTTCAAAATTACTAAGTATGTTTAAATAATTAATTGACAATTTTATTCCGGATAATAAAATTGAATTAATTTTGACCTCCATGATTTATTTATTTGTGAATTCTTTTGGAGAAATTCCCCCCACGGGACGGTCAAAAGATAACTTTCACATGAATGAATTCCAAACGGATGATTGTGGGTTATTACTAGTGGCGACGATGACCCTCCCCACGAGGCTCGTTCAAAGCAAAATAGTAATCCTGTATTTAATCATGGTTATTACTTAGGTATAAAATTGATATGCATATACTTCCCCGAAGTCCCTGTCAATTTTATATTGGTCAAGTGGGAGCCAACTATTAATCTGGATATTAAAAGTTTGTAACTGTTCTTGTTTGTAACCTGCTTGAATTTGTTTAAATAATGACCCACCCCACGTGGCTTATTTAAACTGTTTCGAGATGTTGGCTGATGTATGTTCATATTTTTTGGAGATTTTAATATGAAGCATGTGATCGAACCTTGTGATATACTTGTGCTTATGCATATTATTGTTTATTTCAGTTCATCATGTCACAACCTTTTAATCCACTATTCAATATACTAAAAGACAATTTGCTCACTGGAGAAAATTTTGTTGATTGGAATCGAAAACTCACTATTGTCCTCACTGCACAAAGCCATAACTGGGTTCTGACCACACCTAAACCGGATAAACCATCAGATGAGTCCACTAAAACGGTTAAGAAAGAGTATGCTGACTGGGAGCGGTCTAACGAAATGGCAAAGTGTACCATCTTGGCTTCTATGTCGGGGTTGTGTTGCAACACCAACACGTAACGTTGAGACCACAAGGAAATCATGACTAGTCTTAAAGCGATGTTTCAACATCAGAACCGTGTGGCTCGTCAGATCACCATGAGGGACTTGCTCTCTATGAAAATGGTGGAGGGAATGCCCGTAAGGGAGCACGTTCTCCAAATGATGGCTCACCTTAATAAACTTGAGGTACTTGGCGCTGAATACGATATCGAGACCCAAATCAATTTAGTGCTCCACTCTCGAAAAAGTTTTGAAGCGATTTGAGTTGAACTACCGGATGAATAATCGAAGTTCTCGATGCCCGACATTTGCAAGCTTTAGTCTCAAGCAGAGGCGATATCAGCAGAAGAGCCAAGCCTTGGTGGCAAGCGGACCTTCTTCTTCTTCTAGACCAAGGGTGGTAAGAACAAGAAAAGGAACAAAGGCCACAAGAAAGTGAACTCAAGTGTTGTCAATGGCAAAGATAAGGTGAAGAAGGGTGGTGGAGTGAACAAGCTTGGCTAAGGGAAGTGCTTCAAGCTGCGGTGAGAAAGGACATTGGAGGTCAGCCTGTTCCAGACCCAAAAGGGATGGAAAGAAAGGTAATTCTCACGCACTAGTTGTTGAAACTTGTTTAGCGGCGTATGCCTCCCATTTGTGGGTGGTGGATACGGGATCCACTAATCATGTTTGTTTCACATTCTGTGGGGTTCAAGGCACCCCAAGTCAACTTAGTGGGAGTGAGGTCCTCATCACATCGGGCGATCTTACGAGAGTGGCGGTGAAGCGATGGGAGAAGTGCACCTGTCTTTTGAAGACAGAGTTTTAATTTTTGAGATGTACTTTACGTTCCGGATTTTAGAAATAATTTGTTTTCAGTTTCTAAACTTTTTATGATAGATATTCGGTTAGTTTTTAATAAAGTTGTTACCATTTTTCTTTTTGATAAATTTATCTGTCATGGAACGTTGTCGAATGATCTCTATACAATTAATCGCGGCACACCACTCACTTAAATGTATCCTATAACACATCAACTGTTTCCGAGAAAAGAAAACGTTCATCAGACGTGAACGAGACACTTCTTTGGCATCTAAGAATGGGTCATATAAATCCAAAAAGGATCCAAAGGTTGGTGAGAGACGATTCACTGGAGCTTCTCCAAGTTGAACCGGTTTCAACCTGCGAATCATGTTTGGAGGGTAATATGACCAAGAGGGCATTTGGAGCCAAGGGAATAGGGGCAAAGAAGTGTTAGAGATCGTTCACACAGATGTATGTGGTCCAATGTCAACCAAAGCAAGAGGAGGTTATGAGTGATTTTATTGATGATTACTCAAGGTACGGTTACATTTTCCTTATGAAGCATAAATCTGAGACCTTTGAGAAATTCAAAGAATTTAAGGCTCAAACAGAGAATCATAGGGAAAAACGTATCAAGTCTCTACGATCTGATCGTGGAGGCGAATACCTCAGCAATGGTTTTTTTTGAACTACTTATCTGATGAAGGGATTGCATCCCAGCTCACTACACCCAGAACCCTCAACAAAACGGGGTTGCAGAGCGAAGAAACATAATTCTTTTGGAAATGGTTAGATCAATGATGAGTTATGCGGATCTTCCCGAGTCATTATGGGGTCATGCCTTGGAAACAACGGCTTACATTCTGAACTTGGTGCTATCCAAATCGGTTCCCAAAACTCCCAAAGAATTGTGGACCGGGCGCAAGCCTAGTATGAGACACATGAGAATTTGGGGGTGTCCGGCCTACGTGTTGGACAAGGAAGCCGGTAAATTGGATCCTTGATCAGAATTAAGGTTGTTTGTAGGATACCCCGAGGGAACAAAAGGGTGTATGTTCTATGGTCCCGAAGATCAGAAGGTGGTCATCAACACCCAATTTAGATTTTTGGAAGAAGACCATATGAACCAAAGAAAACCCAGAAGTGAGATTACCTTAAATGAGCTTAGAGGGAAAACCTTAGTGCCAACTGTACTAGATGATATACCAAACGACACGCTTTCACAACCGGAGCCTCGTCGTAGTGGGAGGGTTGTTAGACAGCCCGAGAGATTCATGGGAATAGGAGAGTCCTCGAACTTGATTCCCGGACAAGACGAATCAGACCCATGGACATATGACGAGGCACTCCAAGATAAGGATGCAGATTCTTGGCAAACAACAATGAAAGCCAAAATGGGTTCTATGTTTCATAATAGAGTGTGGGAGCTAATCGAACCACTTAATGGGGTCAAACCCATTGGATGCAAGTGGGTATATAAGAGGAAAAGAGGACCGGACGGGAAGGTTGAAACCTTTAAAGCAAGACTAGTGGCGAAAGGTTACACTCAGAAAGATGGGATCGACTATGAGGAAACTTTTTCGCCAGTAGCCATGCTTAAGTCCATCTGTATTCTCTTATCGATTGCTGCGCATTTCGACTTTGAAATCTGGAAAATGGATGTCAAGACAGCTTTCCTTAACGGAAGTCTTGATGAAGAGATCTATATGCAACAACCCCAAGGTTTTATTGAAACAGGCCAAGAACACTTAGTTTGTAAGCTCAAGAGGTCCATTTACGGACTCAAACAGGCATCCAGAGCTTGGAACCAATGTTTTGATCATGTAATAAAGTCTTATGGGTTTGATCAAAACGAGTTTGAAAGTTGTGTGTATAAAAAGCGTGTCGGAACTGCATTGGTATTCTTAAGTACTATACGTAGATGACATTCTGATCATCGGGAACGATGTGAAGGTGTTATCAGACGTAAGGGCACGGCTTTCAAAATAGTTTGATATGAAAGACTTAGGGAAGCCGGACACATCCTTGGGATCAAGATCACTCGAGATCGCAAGAAAAGGATGGTCAGGTTATCGCAAGTTTCATACATAGACACTGTCTTGAAACGGTTCAGCATGCAAGATTCCAAGAAAGGATTCGTACCTTTCAGGCATGGAATCCATCTATCCAAGAAAATGTCCCCTAAGACGCAAAAGGAGATAGATGACATGAAAGACATTCCTTGTGCTTTGGCTGTCGGAAACCTTATGTATGCATTGATGTATACAAGATCGGATATCTGCTTTGTCGTAGGCATGGTAGCAAGATATCAAAGTAACCCAGAGAAAGAGCGTTGGACGACAGTTAAAAACATTCTGAAGTATCTAAAAAGAACTCGGGATAGAATGTTGATTTATCAGTCAGATACTCCAATCCCCATCGGCTACACGGACTCGGATTTCCAATCAGACTTAGATTCCAAAAACTATCTGCCTCAGTTAGTGTGTTTCCATTTGGGAAGTGTAGCCATCAAATGGACGAGTGTGAAGCAGAAATGCATCACTGACTCAACCATGGAAGTCGGGTAAGTAGCTGCTTGTGAAGCAGTGAAAGAACCGTTTTGGCTCTAGACCTTCTTAGTGGACTTGGATGGAGTTCCGAATTTGTCTAGAAATTTTTGCTAAAGGCAGTTGCAAATTCAAGGGAACCAAGAGTCCACAAGTCAAACAAGCACACTAAAGGAAAGACATCTTATATGAGAAATCGTTAAGAGAGGAGATATAGATGTGGCAAAGATAGCGTCTGAGGACAACCTAGCAGATCCATTCACAAAGAGTCTGCCTCTGAATACATTCGAGAGACATGTGAAAGGAATGGGTGTCAAGACCGTTGCCAATCTGCTTTGAGTATAAGTGGCAGAAATTATTAGGTTCGTGTAGGTGACATTAGATGTCACGGACTACATGAGACATGTTGTAGTATACTTAAAAGCAGACTTTGAGTATAAGTGGGAGATTATTGGGATTATACTAGAAAGTATGCTTTTACTTTGTATAATCGAAACTGAATTTTCAGACTTATTTACTGAAATAAATTGTTTATCACTGATGCGTTAAATATTATCAAATGTTATATATATTTTTGATAACATTCAATAAGTCGTACGTGTTACATTGTAGTTAATTTAGTGATACCAGATCACAGAAGATTAAATTAACAGTCCCTTGTAACTAAAAGTACGTTATTCACGACCTAGATGGAAATGAACAACCCATCGCGAAAGTGTAAGGCACAGATTGGCTTGTCTTGACCAAGAGATTACACTAGTGCATGACTGATGCACTGAATAGGACCTAAAGGAGGATTAATTCTTCAGAACTGAACAAGGAAGAATTAGACCTCAGTGGTTCGTATATCTTAACCTTCGTCCCTTAAATAGGATCACGTGGGATTGGTAACTATTGCTTTGACTTATCATGGGTAGCGAATCAGTGAGATTCAATACTTTTTATCTTGGGCAATATTATTAGTCACATGTGATTGCTAATATTTAATACTGAAGAATCGTGCAAGCACGCTTGTTCGATTCGATTGCCCTTGGGAGGTTCATAAGCTTTATCATACCAAATCTTGCAAGTGGAATTAGTTTCCGGTATGGATAATAATGTTGAACCGTTCCTTGACCAAGGATAAAAGATATTAATTAACGAAAAGCTATTTCAGTGGCTTGAATTAATTAATGGGCTAGATAATCTTAAACACGGGAAATAATGACCGGGAGCCATATTGACTGTAATATGGGTTAAGATGGATAGTGCAATATTAATTATGTAGTGGGATTAATTAATATTTATGGGCTTGAATTATATTGTGGCTCAATATTAGATATTCAAGGTCCATTAGAAGGTCCAATCTTAATTCTCCTAAAGGCCCCCTGAGTAGCCCAACATATAGTCTAATAACTGAAAAGGTGATTAAAATAAAATAAATATTGTTGCTTAATTTTCCAACTAAAATTTCAAAATTTATAGATATGTTGGGAGAAAGATTTTCTTTGAATTTTGTTATGGAATGAAGATATGTATTCTTGGAATACAAGATTATCTCATTAAATTCAAGAAATCTCCCACTAGGTTATCTATATTGAAATTTTTGAAAAATTTGAAAATAAAGGGCAAGAAAGATTTTCTTGAAAAGATATTATGGAAGATATGTATTTCTTGAAATACACGAATATCTCATAAATTCAAGAAGATCCAAATCTTGGTTTCTTGCAAGCCTTGTATTTTCGAAAAATCCATATTATAGAGTGGGTGGGATTTTTGTGGAATATTATAATTATGGGAAAAAGAATATAGGAGATATATTCAAGATTTCTTGGAGATCAAGAAAAGATTTTCCCACATTATTTTGTCACTAAATTTCGACCACCCCAGTATCTATAAATAGGGGATGATTCTTTCATTCCCATGTACAATTCCATGTGCTGGAAAAATTAGTAAATCCACAAAGGTGGTGCAACATAATTTGTTTTTCCTTTTGTTAAATCGTTCACAAGAATCCTTCCACCGGATAGTCGAACGAGGGCTAAGGGAATACTTGGGAAGTCCTTTCGATTAGTCTAATCAGCCATATCGTTGCCATAAGAGGTACGTTCGCGTAAACTCGTAGTATTCCGCATGCGTAGGTTTTACGTGGATTATTATATGCATGATATGTTGTTGGATTATTATTTGAATTAATATAGGATTAATTCATGCTAGTAATAATTAAAGAATTAAATTTGTATTTAAATATTCACCCCGAATAGATCTGTGCAACTTATTCCCCAACACCTAGATCTAAGCACAAATGCTATATCCTAAGCTTAGAGAGATTTTCCCATCCTTAGCATCGAGGCTAAACAAATGTAAGGGAAAATCTCAACCTAGTTGAAAACCAAACAAACCTTACCCAAATCAGTTTGATAGGATAAGTTTGTAGGTGAGTGTGAACTCGGTAAACATCTAGCAATCCTGAAAGGGATGGTAGGCAATCCCGTGAGGGAGATAAGTTCCGTTTGAGTGTGAACTCGGTAAACATCTATAGGTGATCCCGTGAGGGTGATAAGTCCCGTTTGAGTGTGAACTCGGTAAACATATGTTGGGTGTTGGACTAACACGTTAAACTAAGTCTAGTTGGTTAAGTTGGTGCCCCTGATGATAGGGAAGAGTGGATGTAGGAGTTGGACTCCGAACCACTATAAAATCGTGTGTTCTTTACTGCTTTATGTTCTTACTTGCCATATGCATTTGATTATAAGCAAAACACAACACTTGATCTTAAAATGCAAAAATCTGGAATCACTCTGCCCTCACCCCTGTTTTATATGCATTACACGATTTTTCCGCATTTCATGGGTTTTTCACCGGGACCAACAGAAAGGGATCAATCTATCCTGCATTCACTCCAAAGTAAGAGTACGCCGATGTAGATATTCTTAATTGCTCTACCACTCGCTCACTTCCCTAAGTTCGTTACGTTTCCCTGTAAGAAAAGATAGAGTACGGATTATCCCATGGATTCAAAGATATAGTACCCTGTCTTAACTCACCGGCGGGATTAAGAGTATCCCATCCATGTTCAAAGAACAGATGCAGACTAACCAACAGCAACTAAACGAGATGAGGATATCGAGTGAGTGATCCTGCAGAAGAACTCGGGGTATCAATCCCCATTATGAGATCCAGTCTCGCACCCGCTCTTTTAGTTATGGCTTGATCGAGCCATCCAATCTCAAAAAGAGGGGGTAGGTACTTCCTATAGTGAAAGAGTTAGAATACTTGGGTTCCGGTTCGATGACTTCGCCTTGACTTATAATCAATCTCATAGATTCATCGTCCTATTCTAGTATATACACACACAGGAAGGAAAGGTGCTACAAAGAAAGTGGAGCATAGCGGTCTAGTTTAGTCCTTAATGAGGAAGAGAGGAGCAAGAACAGGATGTGCCCTCGAGAAAAAAGAAAGAGGCGGCTTGTTTAGACCGATAGTCCAATTTAGCTTGACTGTCGACCACCTCTGGGATCCTTCGTAAACCAATCCCCAGTGCCTTCTTTTTCGGTGGGGGTTTAGGTCCATTCTCAACCAACTTTCCTCAACAAGGTTGAGCGTATAGAAAAGAAAGAAGGGTCGTGATACTTTAAATAAATAAGCTGTGGATATGAACTGAAGGGATTGGTGAAGAACAGTAGCTACGAAGTTCAACTTCGAGAAGAGAGTCGGGAGAGATGTGAGAATGTCAACTCCAAGACTTATTCGTTTAGTAGGCGTGATTGTCCTCCATGTTATGAAAGAGGTCTTTTCGCACCCAAACTACCTAACCTTGAGCTTGACTCGCTAACCGGTAGTCGAGAAGGTAGAATACCCTCCTAGCAAGGAAGAGAGAATAGATAAGAGGAATCCCCTATGGAGAAAAAAAAACGGATGATATTTCAATTTGTTGGTGCCATTGATTTCGGTTTATTTTTAGGAAGTGGTCACCATATCCATTTGACTATCTATCTAGGTTGAACCCCTTTCTCGTGATGAAAGAAGCTTGGCCGACGCTTTATCAAATGCATTTCGACCTATTTTCTCAAGTCCGAGTATAGAATAAGGTCCGATCCTTACTTAATTCGAGCCCTATCAAGCAAGGTAAGGAGGCGAGACGTAAGAGTAGATCTATTATGGGTAGGCATTTCTTCGTTTCTATCCTCCGGGTAAAGAGTCAATCTCACTCCGATTAGAAAGGGATTCATTTCGGGCTAGTCTTGGCCGGAAAGGCATAGGCTCAATGCATTAAGTAGTTCATTCCATCGGCATGGGGAGTCGTGCAAAGAACCTTTGTGAGACTTCTATCATCCCGTGCCAAGCATAAGAAAAGGATTCTTGTTATTCCTTCCGACGGACAAAGTACGCACGTCTTAGAAAGAGTTTACCGCCGACTACTATCTCATTGACTTTCCGGCCCCAATGGGACTTCCGTTACCTATTTGAGGTAGGTTGGAACTCGGACTTCTTTGGTGCTCTATCCGGGGCTTGCCCTTTGAATAATGCATCGAACCCGGCTTCGGCCTAGTGTGTTAGAAGATGTGATTTATGAGATCCGAAGTTGGCAAGAGATGACAAAGAGAGTGAAGACCGATAACCAAGAAGACCTTATTGAATCCTAAACGAGGAGATAGACTAGCTGCTTATCGGCGGATTCTCGTGCCCCCCTCCGATCTCATTATGGATCGACCCTTTTCAACGCCCGCTTGTTCACCTCATTACAGGACTATGTCTTTCCCTTCCTAAGCCTAAGGTATTATGTGAAACTAACTAGCATGGTTTCGCTTAGGAGATCTTTTCTTTATCTTTCTTGATACGAAAAGAAAAGACTCGCCCCTCTTGTTATGTTAGCTTCTTAAGAGGCATAGACTTGGATTTATGCCACATCTTTCTATTGAGTTTGCTTTCTTTGCTCAATCTTTGAAATAAGCCCATGAAGACATCAATATTTGATATCTTTACCGCCTCGTTAAAGCACCAATTTCCCAACCAAATTGACTTGGATTGGCTCTGAGTTACGATTACTTAGCGAAAAAAGAATCAATTAAATTCAATTCCACTTCACGAAGAATAAAGAATCAAGGGATTAGTTGATCTCGCACAAAGACTATTCTTTCACCACACTATGCGAACCTTTCTTTCCTTTTTACCAAGCTTCGAATGGACATAGATCGAGATTTGGCAAATGGTTAGATTTCTAGGATCGACTTGAGCTCTCGATTCTTCATGTGAACCTACCGTACGAAAAGATCTTATCATGGCGTATAGAATGCATCTGTTCATGAATCGGGTAGCTCTTTTGGCCACGTCTTTGTGAGCTCTTCCGATTGTTTTCCTTTGTCTTTCGCTCCAATTTGAAAGTCAAGTGTCGGCCCAGGACTAATGAGTGTTAAAGATTGTCATTGTTGCATATCCATTGCTACATTTTACACCAATAATCGACTTAATCCCGTGTTTTACCGCAACACAAAATAATTATCTCAACATCTATTCTCCAACCAACCGGTATCAATATGTATCCGGTGTGGCGTCGTGTCGAGTATGAACATGGCTGGAAGTTACCTTTATAAAGGGTACCTTCCGTGGAAAAAACTCTTACCAGCCCGTCCTTTTTATTCCACAACCGATTCTTGGGTTGGTTCGGACCTATTTTGTTATCTGGTCTTCCGTAACTTGAATACGCCCCTAGGAATTAGCAAATTAGGGAAAGTAATAAGAGAGTCTTTCCTTTCATTAGGATATTCCTAAGCACTTACTTCTTCCCGAATCGGATCTTGAGTTAATAATAAGATTCTATCCCAAGACGCATTTTAGATTCTTCCATTGCTATCAAGACTAGGACTTTTCATTTGCTAATAGAAGAGTATATCTGGATCGGGGCTCTTATGTAACAAGAACAACAAGGGAATCTGAATTAGTTGCTTATACCTCTGTGCCTTACTCGTGGTAGCAAGGTTTTCGTTTTTTTCTTTCCGCTCCGGAAAGCAACTACAGCAGCGATTTCGCCTCTCTGTCGCTACAAATTTTTTTTTCCAAAAACTTTTAGCCTCTACTTGAATAACGGGTTTCACCACGGAAAAGTCATTTAACCATTAAAGTTTAACACCCCACATTGTAGCACTCAGAGTCGGAAAGCGGGGGAAGTTTCCAAACGGGAAAAGTCGTGGGAAAAGCAAAGACCGGGTTTAACTACCTTAGGCCAATGGGAAATACCAGAGTAGAGGGTCAAAGGGATTCTTTTCAATCCACCAAAGGGATTATGAAAAGTATTTTCCAATACACCCTACTTTCGGTAAAAGATATGATCTTCCATCAACGAAGGGAGGCAAACCAATCGCTGGATACAAAGATTCTAGGGGAGCGGATTCGTGGTCGAAGGTGAATTCCAAGTTCAAGATCCAGATTTCCTGAGGATTGATCAGCTTGGCTATGTAGGAAATGTCCGGAAGGACTCGGGATACGGAGTCGATCCGAATGTTAAGACCGAGGAGAAGAACCAATCCCAAGGCTAACCTCTTAAATTCTCCACATTGGCTTCTATAGAATAATGGCACTACAACAACAACAGGTAAGGATATGAAATGAGGGGCTGAAAGTCAACTTTATCATGACAAGGGTCTTCTTCGACCGGGCATAGATGTTCCTTTTGTAGGGACCGATCGGTAGGGACAACAACCACTTTCACCTGTGACTCCTAACACAGGATTCTACTTGCTAACCTCCTTGTTCTAATTGCCACGCATGAGAAAGGTATGGGAAGGAAGGGCCTAGATAGCCTCTCCTCTATGGACGGCCTTTTAGAGCTCCTTTTTTTTTTTTTTTGGTCTTTCTTTTGACCTAAGATTTTCCCAAGATTGTACTATTGGATATAGAAGAATAGCACAACAACCAATGATTTGACATAGACATAGAGACGGTCTAAACGCAACTTTCTTCTTTTTTTCGACAGGGATGAGATTCCCTCATGAGGCTAATCCGCTTTTACGCTTTTTTTAGCACCGTAACAACCATCGATCGAGTCTTCGAGCCCTCCATCTTCTAAGGATTTCCAAACTGGGTTGATCTAGCCTTGATCTTCCCGGGGTGGTAATGAAAAAAGGGGCTTTGCAAAGACAATATGAGTATTCCCCGAGTCCCAGGTGGTTGGTCAGGTTATAGGCGAGTCCCCAAAGGAATTCCTATTTGCAAATACCCCTTTTATTAGGTATTAGGATTCGGTCTAGAGATATCTTAATTAAAGAGGTGGTTGCCTTCTTTGTTTCTTTCACATCTCCGCTTACATAGGCGAATGGGTGCTTTGAGACAAAGAGTCACCAACTAGGCTTTCGAGATTGGTAGAATGTTACGTGTACTCCATCACTATCAAGAGCCTAAATAGCTAGGCCTAAGGAAAATAACATATATAGTCTCTCCCCCAACCACGGTCGTCTTCTCTCTCTCTAATGGAAAACGTGTACTATCTTTCTCTCTTCCTCTTAATGAATGCCCTACACACTTTCCGTCGGCTTTTAAAGGAAGGCTATCTCAACGCTAAAGACAAAGATCTTCTTGAGAGGGGAAAGAATAAGTTGTATATAGTGTCACAATGAGCTATGTACAAAAGAAGGAATGGAATTGGGTTAGAAGGAAAGTCGGATCTTCCTAACACACTCCTCATCTCCACGGAAAAGAAGTATTTGGAGTTTGCTAAAAAAGCGGCGATGGAAAGATGCAAATTGAACTAGCTATGCAAAGAGTTCCAACTCCGCGGGGAGAAAGCAAAGCCCATATGCATGCAGTTGAAAGACCTCAACCTCATCTAACATCATATACGTCATTTATCGGTATGCAAGATAAAGATAAAGGAGTGAAGCTTAGCTACCTCTTTTCGGACTTGCTACCTTCGACTTGAAATGAATTGAGACATCGCCATCTCCCATACTATGCCTTTGTACCTCGACTACCAGCTCTTAACAACCGTCTTCCGCTTTCCAATGATTGGCGAGTGTTCTTGATTGAAGGCTTTGGTACGCTTTTGCGTCTCTCCGAGTCTCGTGCATCGGTTTATTGAAGAAGAACCACCGCCTATATTGATTGTATAAGACAGGAATGATGTGAAAAAGGAGACTTGGAGCATACTTAATTTAATAACATAACATATTACGTGGATGAAGGCCTTTTTCCGTAATTGATCAACAACATACCCCCGTGGGACACCTTGCCCATTGGTTAGCTGCATACATTCTTTAAACATGGATGGGACCTCGACAGCACCGATTCTAAGTCATTCTCCAAGAGTATAAGTCCTTCTCCAAGCCTTTTCTATGTGCTCTGGCTGCTCCTTGACTTTGACTTTTTCTAGCTCACCTTCTAAGATTGAGAATACTAGGATAGTCTAGAGTAATCTGGGACTATAAGACATCCTTACGGAGCTCTATAGGAGTTCTATTGAGTTAATGCTTTATAAGAGTTCTTAGGAGTTCTATAGCTCTCTAACTCAAGTAGTCTTCCTATGATCTAAGGGGAGTTCATCTTTGCTCTTCCCAACCCAACGGGGAAATAGAGTCGGGAGGTGATCGATTAGCGACTAAGGGGCGAGAGTTCTAGAGTTCTTGTAGCTAAAGATCCTATGAGCTCTTGAGCTAAGGATGAGAACTAGTTTTACGAAGGTAAAAAAGCGGATGGAGGAAGTATTCGCTTTCTCGCTAGTGCTTCCCGGCGAGGATACCTGCTAAACGCCCTTCTCTCTTTTGTGTCGACTCAATAGTTTTGCAAGAACTCCTCAATCCCGTACATACAATAGTCTGAGAAGTCCCCTACAAGTCTGAAATAATGAGTCTTAGTCCTCAGTTGGTCTATAAAGACTTGCTTTTTCCTCAATGGCTTTTATCCTTTTCTTGCTATTGAGACATCAGGGGACATATTCAAGTAAGTGATCAAAGAAACCGACCAACCTTTCTCTTCATCCAACTCGAAATTTCTTAAGAGAAGAAAAAGACTTTCTTCGACTCCCACATTTGATTATTGGAAAAACCAAGGTCAATCAATCCCTTTTCTAAATGAGGAAGTCTCCCCCCTCAAATAAATAAGGGGAGCAAAGAATTGTAGATAGAAAGAATGAAAAGAAAAATGAAAGGCAAAGCCTTATCAACACCGATTTTGGCATACAACCCGCCGGACGGAGGGTTTGTATTAGCGAGGGCACAAAGTTGTTGAGGGAACGCAGTTTGTATCGGCCAGGCACCTAAGTAGAAGTTTTTGTGGAATACATTTGGGGGTCGGTCAGGCACCAACTATTCTTTACGCAGATACATAATCAGAGTATACAATTTCCAAACCAAGAACATATATGTAACTGTATACCCTACCATGCCGACTTCTATACAGTTTGCATACCAGATTACATCGATGCAGACTTGCTCACCATCTTCAAGGTAAGCAATTTGAATTATCTGTTAATTCTATTGCGTCTTGATTTTTTGGGTGGGACCCCTAAACCAGACTGTAGGTCCCGAATGGGTTTCGTGAGGGCAGAAGTCTAGAGGGGAGGGGTGAATAAACTTCTGAAATTTTTTTCGTGCAGATCAGGTGTGATTGCAGTTTGCTTGATCAGAGTGCGAGTGAATCAGTTTAGACTGATATTCAATCTTACTAAGCGCATGAGGGCAGATCAGTTAGATATCTGTCAGTTTAACTGATAGTGCGGAAGCTAGTTTGTACCCGTGTGAAAAATTAGTTTTATCAAATCAGATTCTCAAGTCGGGTTTTCAATCTACCGACTAAGTCATCAACCGGATCGGATCAGTTTGCTTGGTGCAGACTGATATTAACTCAGAATATGTATGCAGTTTTAAGCTCAGTTGTGTGTAATAGTGTAAAGCAATAAAGAACAAGTAAATGCACACAAGATTTTTATAGTGGTTCAGACAATCGGTCCTACGTCCACTCTTCCCTATCACAAGGGGCACCAACTAAACCAACTTAACCGACTGGACTTAGTTTAATGTGTTAGTCCAACACCCAACAAATGTTTATCGAGTTCACACTCAACAGATGTTTATCGAGTTCACACTCAACCGATCCTAGAAATCAGAACTAGAATCCATAGTCTGAAATCTTGCAAAACAAACTTAACCTAACTTTTGAGTTTGGGTAAACATTTGTTGTGGTTCTAACTGGAAATCTATCCTAGTGTTTATGTAGCCAAATGCTAGAGGATGAGATTTCTATGCTAAGAACAATGGGATGAACACTTAAGAATAATCTTCAAATTTTGTGTTCTTGACGGAGAATCGCTATAGTTTTTGCTTCTTGATAAT